>VDFB02363576.1:39677-84460 GCA_007258455.2 Sequoia sempervirens
GGGGCACATATTAGTTGTGTATCTATAATAGCTTGGAGAGCAAGATGCATCGATGTATTTGTATATGATGACATCGATAAAATTATATAGAATCATTAGTTCTAGTGATGATTATGATGGTTAAAAGATGATATAAGATGTATTTGTACATGAGGACATGAAAAATATGATATATGATCATTATTGGTTATATTGATGGTAGAATGTATGTTTTGTTATGATAATTATGAATGTCATGTGTATGTTGAAAAATGTCACATGTATGTGTAATCACCATCAAGTGTGTCAAACATATGCAATTAATGATGATTATGATGAAAAGATGCATAGAGTAACAAATATTATGTGTATGCACCAACTTATGTATGTTCATGAATGTCGTGTTTCACATTTTTGTAAATGTCATTGATGTCAAGTATGCAAAGATGAAAATGTCATAGAAAAACCATCATTGATATCAAAGTGCCTTGGAGCATGATCTATTGAAGGTTGATGAGAATTTTTTGAGAAGTCAATGCATTATAGTTATATTCAACACAAGAAAAATATGAGAACATGGATAAAAAAAATTTGTGAAGAATTCTTATGCAAATGTATGAAGTCATGGAACAAGACAAATCCACCATGTAATATACATCCCAATAAATATTATTGGGTGATTCATCAAGTTGAATGTGTGCATCAAGACCATTATTAGCCTTGCTTAGCAATCACTAAAAAGAGAATCAATGGAGATAATGAACTAGAAAATAATGAGATGTTAAACTGAAGATAAGAAATCAAAAGAATTGATTTTGGAATTAAAATCTGAAAAGGGGTATGTGCAGGATCATCATGGAAAAAACAAGCCCTTAAGTGGCAAAAAATTCAAAAAAAATAGAGTTAAGAAACTTGACATAAAAATTTGAATAAGTTGTATATATTATTTCAAAAATATGTAAGAATAGAATCTATAGCAAATTGAATGTAGTTTCTAAACTACTAGGTTTTAGAAAAAAAAAAATCTATTTGGTGGAAATTTGAAAATTTCAATCACCGGTTGTACTTAAATTCGGAAAAAATAAAGTAAGTGCTGTCGACCACTAACCACAATAAAATAGTAATATTTTAATAATATTTTAGATATAAGTGATAGAACTCATGTCTTGATGTGATGTATATTTTTGTAATTTTTTTTTTTTTCAAGTAAATAATTAGTATAGATTTTTTTATTACAACTTTAAAAATATAAAACCTCATATGTCGATACCTTAACTTGGTCAAAATTCATGAATTCAATTTTTTGTTTAAATCCTATAGTATATGAAGCATAGAATGTAAATACATCTTTTAGATTTAAAAAAAATGTGATACCATTTGAAAGCTTATAAATGTTTTTCAATAAGCCTATCAATCAAGACTTTAGTAGTAATTCAAATAGAAAATGAATAATAATTATTTATTAAATTCAAAGTAAAGATAATTTATATTGGTGGAAAGCTAAGAATCTCCTTTAAAAACCATTTTCATTTCATAAATTTTGGGTAAAAAAAAAGTCATCAGCCACATACCCTACAAATACCCATCATATCGCCACTTTTTGGCCCATCATGATCCTGCACATACCCAAAGTGAAGAATGAAACAAAAGTAAAGAATGTGATACATTGGAGCATACAATTTTTCATCAATCTTGTTTAATCACTACCTATATTTAGATAATACAAATTAAGCCACATAAGTAATAAATGATTAAATCTAATCAACCTTGTTAAGAAGATAAATCACTATGTATTAAAAGTGATCTTATTAAAACCATATACATTAACAAATGTATAAATCGCATAGATGAAAAGGTGTGATTAAGGCAAGAAAAATGATAAAAAATTAGTATGATCTAAAAAAGAGACACCAGGAAGAGAAACGTTTATACTTGAAAAAGCACAATTTACAAAAGAAACAAATAAATAAAATGCCATGACTTTAAGAAGGTGATTAAAATTTGAAGTAATATGATTTCTTATTAAACTTCATATAAAGAGGGTTTAATGAAGTGCTGAGATCTTCTTGTGTGACATCACTAGAGATATAAAGCACTCCATGAAGTGGTATGACTTCTAAATGAAAAGAACGATTTGTTTTGAAATGCTACAAATTAAAAGGTTTGTTTCAAAAAGGTGTGATCTAGTTGAAGATAGTAGTTCAAGGGATGCATTGCTTCAATAAAAGGTTACAATCTCTGACAAAGATACATATGTGGTTCATTTTAGATTTGCAAGTAGAGAGAGTAATGTGTGGACAATGAGATTATAGAGTTAGATCAGAAGATAAATTCTCTTGTGTGAGCCTTGAAGTGATAGAAAAAATCACAAAGAAAAATAGAATATTGATGAGAGTTGAAGGGGATGATTATATAAAATTTAGAGTAGATGTTTATATCATGTGAACATTAAAGAGATAACTTACATTGCAAAGAAGTTAAGTTGAGATAAAAGACATATCTTTATAGCAGATCCTTGTAGGAGACTTTAGCATATTTGGAGAAGATGTTCTAAGGTGATTATCTCAGATATAAGAGGAGAATTATATTATACTTGGTGCAAGTTTAAATGACACATTTGAGTGGAATTATAAGCATAGTTGGAGAAGATTTAAAAGCATATTGCAACAGATTTATAAGCATATATGAAGTGGACTATTGAATCATATTTAGATTAGATTATTGAACCACATTTGGAACAAATTTATAAGCATATTTTGGAGCATATAATTATTGAAGGATGTTGGATCATATTTGAAGGGATTAAAGCAGATTTTGAAGAAGAGTTCATAGCAGATTGAGAAGAGAGTTGTGAAGAAAAATCGAAGGCAATCCAAGAGCAATTTTATTGCATATTTGGTGAAGATCATAATTGAACATCATCTATTGTAAAAGCAACAGTGAAGGTGGAGCATTATTCTTTAAGTAATCATTCTTTTCTAAGTTGGTGCTTGGCAAGTGGGGGCTGGTGCCTACGAACTTTAGGAGTTAGTGCTCCTTGTAGGTTGGTGCCTACATTCATTGTAAAACATATAATTCATAAAATACATTATTTGTACCATGGTTTTCTCCTATAAGTGTTTCCACATAAAATATTGGTGTAAACTTGTTCATATTATTATATTCTTGCATGGTTGATAGTGTTGGAGTTTAAAGTTGATAAAAGTTGAGAGGGAAAAAATTGTTAATATACTGATTCACCCTGCCTCCCCCACCCCCCCTCTTAGTATATTTTTGTGTTATTCACACATCAAAATCACACACACATTCCTACATTCGTTCATGTTGGCACCTACTTAATAGTCAAGAAATGGTGAAGATTTTGGACTTGTCATTTAGATTGCAACTATCTCTCATCAACCCTTAGGAAAGTCGAAAAAAATATTCCTTTTCATGATATTTGGACTTCTTCATAACTTTTAGTTTAATCTTTGGAATAATTGCTCTCTTATCAGCCCTTAAGATAGTAGCATCCATTTCTTGGATATATTTTTCAATGTCTTGAATAATTTTATGTAGCTTTGCAGCCACTTTGTCATCAACTTTGGGAGTTTAATTTTTATTACATAATGAAGATGTCTCTTTTAAATTCCTTTAGTATAGTGGAGGAACTATCATTTTTCCTTCTATTTTAGTTCATGAGGCTTCTACATAACTAGTAGTCTTCACAAAAGCAATAACCATCATCATAGGGATTATATTTTTGGTGTCTTCGATGAAGGTTTAGATTGATTTAATTTGGTATTAATGGGATATTTAGGCTTGATTTAATAGTTTAAGAATGGATTAATGTAATGTCCCATTTTTAAAAAAATAGCAATTACTAGTTATTTTTAGTAAACCCAATTTTAAAAATTGCTAATCATGACCTACAAATAAATCAAGTAATTTGGACTTTCAAGATAAATTTATTAATTCAATTTTGGGGGATAAATTAATATATATATATTTATTTATTTTCTTGGTTCCAATTTGGGAATTGGAATTTAGGAAGAGTTATTTTGGAGAAATTTTGGGAATTTATGCTTGCAAGCCTTCAACCGACACATGGCAGTTTGCATGGGTAATGGATGGCGGGAGTTACTAACTTCACATACAATATTCCTTTTCTATGTGTAAGGATTTGGGGGCCAAAAAATCTTCCTAAAAAGGAAACACATATAAAATATAATTTCTTCCATTATGGTTTCATTCTATACATGTTATTTTCACAGTTTGTGATATTTCTTCTGAGACTAGGAAACCAAAGAAGGAAGAACTCAAAAGGTTGATAAACCATAGATTCAGAGGCTTGAAGGTAGTGTATTTGATGGTATTTAGGATCAAATGCATATAGATTCTAACATTGTGCTTCATCGATTTCAGTTTAGTATATTTCTTTCAATAATTGTAGACATAGTTTTGTGGATAAGTGAGTTGTGTGTTTCAATTTGTTATTGTTGTAGATTGAAGCATATATATTTTTATTAGTGACATATATCAACGTAATATTGTTGCTCAAATTATCATATTTTGGTTTGATGAGTTGTGTTGAGTTTGGCATCTATTCAATGCATATTTTGGTTTCCATTTATGAGGTTTCTCTATGTATTGTGTTGTTATCTATTATTTATGATAGTAATTATGATGTAATTCCTTGGTATATATATCACCAAATTTTAGGTGCATGCCTTTTTATGTTGGAATTTCTCATTTTGGTGAAGTTTATCTTATACCTGATTTCACTATTTGTTGTAAATGACATTTCTAAGAGAGATAATCTTTATTTGAAAAATTAGATATAATTTTCTAGAAAGGGACATCTATTTCAAATCTAATATAATTTTTCAGCAAGGGACATTATAGTGGTATTAAAGCCATGATGTTTATATCCTGAGGGTTTGATCATATTTTGCAAAAGGAAAGAGGAGTTAAAAGATGATTGATCACATGGAAGATTTGGCTAGAGATATAGCATCCATCAAAGAAACATATATTAATCAAGATGAAGGATTTAGAAATTCATTTCTATACAACATTGGACTATATCACTCATATGTAGAGAATGATGGTCATCAAGGGTCGTATACAACATTCAAACTCTAATGGAAGAGATTTTGGGAGCAAAATCACAAAATCTTGAGCACCAAATTTTGATGGGTCAAACAAGATCTTACTTAGAGCATGGTTATTTGAGATGCAAGACTATTACTATTCCAGTTCCATGGAGGAGCAATTTTTCATTCAATATATGATCTTGCACCTTGAAGGAGCTTCTCATGATTGATGGTACCCAAATATGAACACCCAAGATCACATTCAGGTAAATTCATTTGATGAATTTTTTCAAAGTTTGATTAATAGATTTGAATCTAAAAAATGTTGAAAGATGATAAAGAACTTGAGACAATGATAGAAACACTTGAGACACAAATTCAAGATATGGAGGAGATGGTGATGATATAGCATAAAGAAAAATCATATTTTCAAAAAGATCTTCAGAGAGAGTTCAACCAAAGACACTCCAAGCCATAGTGGTTGAAGGTAACAATTCTTTAATTAAAGAAAATATTCCAATTATTTCTAGTGAGCTTCCATTTTAGGAAAATGTAAGTATGGAAAAGAAGGAGCTAGTTCAAGTGAGAAGAGCCAATATAATAGCTTTATTGTTGGAAATGATTTCATGATGAATTCTATAACTCAACCTTATCCTACTAGTGATTTTAATTATGAGGGTGACAATTTTACTATAAAATTCCTGGAAATTCCTAAATCAATAGAGGAATATTTTAGTTCTACGAATTTGGAGCATGACTCTCTCAAAAAGGAAATAACACATGATAAGCACAAAAAATACTTTCACCTTGATTGCAGAAATTAGCCCACTTTTGCTTGGGACCCAGGCATGCCAACAACTAAGCAAGATGAGGGGTTTATTGTGGAATGAATATCCCTTTCATCCTGATGTTGTTTTAGTTTTACCTCAAAAGACATGTAGGAAGGATAACACTAAGGAATCTAAGGTTGAAAGGTATAGTGATAATATTAAACATAAATATGACTTTTTTTTCTTAGTGTTGATTCTGAGAAAAGTTATAGATTCTCTTATTCTGATCAAAGTTATAGGAACATTGGTTATCAGCATAGACATAGTATCATTTTGGATCCTCAAATAAATGCTACCCATTTTTATTAAATGATAATTTTCAAAATCTTGACATGAATGAGGAAAGTTTTAGGATAATGCTCTTGGTGTTTGCTAAAAATGTAATGCAAGTTATATCTAGTTTTTATTTTATTAGAGTAGTGCAGTAGAAGCATGATGGAGAATTCAATTTCAATTTGATACAACCACTAAGGAGATTAAAAATTTCAATACTAAAACATGTTTTATGTAATAAATTATACTTCTTGAGTACTGGAATAATTATGTGTGTGTGATGGTTTCATTTCATGAATTTCTTTTTGTAGAATAAGCAATTTAGAAAAATACAGATTGCATGTGAAGGGAAATACATGGTGTATGGAGGTGAATCTAAATGAATTATGGAAGTAGACACATATATTATGACTTATTTCAAGGGATAGGTTTCATTGATAACAAGCTGATCAATGATGGAGGATACATGCATGCTATCTCATTTTGTAGTAAGAATCATTGTCTTCATTTTTTATATTCAATTGTTTCCAAATCAAAATAGAATAGTGTTAAATAACATATTCCTAGGAGCACCCTTGGTTAGAGGATTCCAACATGTCATATATTTTGAAAATAATTTGTACCAAGAATCTATGTGGGAGAATGATGTGACATACTTTGACCAAGACATTGGCATTCAGGGCTTACAAGAAGATGCAACAAAAGAGTCTTCGGAAGGGATTAAAAAGTTAAACAACTCATATCATTTAATTTTTATTTCAGATCCATTTGTGGAAGTATATTATGTTTCATGGAATCGTATTTGGGCTTCCTTAATTCATATGTTGGGCTTTATTTAATTTCAGAGAAACAAGTTGGCATATGCTACACCATGTTTTTATGAGGAGTTATAAGATATCTTAATTAAGGGGCATTCACATGAGAAGTTACAATAGAGGAATTAACTCAAGGGAAGTGGTAATGATTTTTATTTCATGCATCTCAGAGTATCATGTGAAATACTTTCAATCCAAAAAAAGAAAGAAGCTACAACATTGATGGGAAGAGCACAAGAAGCTTTGGTTAAGTTTGTGAAGGTAACCATATCATTCTATGTAATTTTCATTTCATATTTTTTACCATATTTTTCTATGGGATGTGATGTTGAAAAAATAGAGTTGTTATGGTTGTATCCCAAAGCCCAAAGGAGGAGCTCCATGAAGTATGAAATCATGGAGAGAAAACTTTCAAAAAATGGATTCAATTTTTTCTATAAACCATTTAGCTTGTTGAAGAAAATAATTTATGAGTTTCTGATTTTGAAGAATTTCAGAAGTGTGAATATGTTGGTGAAGATATTTTCATATCTCACATGGCTTCCCACTAATTCAACATCATACATTTATTACTATTAATCAAGTTTATCATTTTGGTAGTTGTTACATCAATTCCATGTTGCTGATTTCAGTAAATTTAGTCATGAAAAACTATAGATTATTGTGTTTTGATAAAGAATAATTTCTTGAAATTGTTAGAAGAAGGTCTAAAATATTAGATAGCACTAATCCACCAATCATAACACTTATTTGGAGAAGATACAAGGAAGTTATTCTTGTAGTGTAGTATATGTGTGTTGTGTAGGAATATAATGAAGTGTGAAGATTTGTGGGTTTTGTGTATTAGGGAATGTGTTTTATTGTAGATAATTTAATGCCCTTGAAGATCATCTCTTATTTTTATTTTCCCCATTTATATCAACTTCAAAAGTTGTGGCTTTAGTTTTTCAACTTGAGATAAACAATTTTTGCAATATTGTGTGATTTGGATATTCTATGAGTATTTGATGGGATTTAAATGTAATGGGGATTATAACATGTTTTTTCTTGGGTGTACCTAAAAATGCATGGTATTCCTAGGAAAAATATTTAGAGTAATGAGTCATAGAAATTTGGTAATAAGTTTGTGTGTGTAGACAGTCTTACAAAGAACAACTTCAATACAGATGGATTGTTTCTTACAAATTCAAACTTGGGAGAATTGTACTATGTATTCTTTTGTTGTATGATTCTATTTTCCACTCCTCCAATGTAATTTTTATGACATAGATCAGTCCATGAAGCTAGAGGAAATATCTCTCAAGCTGGTGTAGAGTATGTGCCTTTTGCTAGTCATTTCTACACTGAATATTTTAGTATTGTGAAGGTAAGAGAAGAATCTATTTCCCAAATTTATATTTTATATAATGGAAACTACATTATATCTTATATCAGTCACACAAGCAGAAAAAATCATATTTTTACCATTGGGAGAAGTTTCAAGAGATACATGTTTGTCTCATCTCACACTAGCGCATTTGGCAAGATTATTAAACCTTTGTTTTAAAGATGTGTTTCAGTGGGAGTATTAGAACGAATGCATCAATTAATTACAAATACAAGAGCTTATATTGCATAGATTTTTTTTTTTGATTCATAGAAAGGGAAAAAGGAGGATGAGTCCTCATTTTGGCATAGTATTCATTGGTAAACAATGTAGTTGTTCACAAGTACAAGATAAGGGCTTCATATGTAATTTGACATGATATATCATTTCATAATAAGGTTTTTGGAGCATTATGTTTGTAATTTCTTAAGGGAAATAAATTTTTTGGAGGGAGGACTTGTAATGTACCCTTTTCTAAAAATAGAAATTACTATATGTAATAAAACTAGTTTTAAAAATTTCCAATCAGTCCGCCTATAGATATATGGGGTAATTTGGAATTTCAAGAAAATATTATGAAATCAATTTTGGGGGATAAATTAATATTATTTATTAATTTATTTTCTTGGGTCCAATTTGACATTGGGATTTGGGAAGAGTTATTTTGGAGTAATTTAGGTAAATTATTCATGCAAGACTTCAACTGACACATGGTAGTTTGCATGGGCAATGGATGGTAGGTGTTACTAACTTCACATGAAATATTCCTTTTCTATGCATGAGGATTTGGATTCCTCAAAGGATTCTTGGAAAGGAAGCACATTTAAAAATAATTTCTTGCATTGGTTTCATTCTATACACCTTATTTTCACAATTTGTGATATTTCTTCTTGTTGATGGCGATTTTGGCACCACAACAATGCAAGCAGAATATTGCTATTATGCTTCTCCTGAAAGAGAAAGGAAACACATGGATGCCTTTGCTCCCAAGTTCTTTGTAGTTGGGTCTCAACTGTACTGACATTGCTCAGTGGCCAGTGCAATAGTAATATTCAAGGGGCCTGTTGGTGTTGAGCTTTTGGATTGTTCTTAGATTAAGCATCAAATGAAACCTACTTTAACTAGGGTTTTTTTTTTTAAAGAAATATAAAAAAGATAGACCATGGTTTTGGAATAGGAAATAATAATAGATCATTCAATCTTAACTAGACTTGATAGCTTCAAGGAATTAGTAAACCAAAACTATAGAACAAGATAAGCTTGTGATTGACACAATTCATAGTGCTAATTCGCATAACAAATTTTAATTATCATTTAAATAAAACACAAAATAATATTTCATTCCTTAAAGGCTCCACAAATCAAATGTTCAAAGTAAGACAAGTATCATGCAAGAACACAACATGAAGTAGATTAAACTCTGGTTGCTTCTACTATTAATAAAACAGATAAGCAATATTTACAAAGCTAGCACAATCACCAGTGTACAAAGAATTTGAGGCTCCAGATAGTTTCCAACTACACTTAGAGAATTCAAAAAATGCATTACAGTTTACACTGAAATCTAACTGCTAACCAAGAAGACAAGAGAAGCTCTCATTACTAAGAATCAAGATGCAACTCTATCTCCTTCTGTTAACTTACTAACTCTTAATAGTTCTAAGCTAGAAGTCCTTACACTAAAAGTTCTCACAGTAAAAAAATGTTCTAATTCTAATTTTTTTACTCAAGAGGTTCCAACCTTTACAAAGAGGCAAGAATTCCTTATATACAGAATGCACAAGAAAGGATGTGTTGTCCCCTACACTAGGGTTTACAAAATATTTGCATCCTGTAGGAGAGTCGACTCTCAGATCTTTTGAAGAAAATCAATTGTGCATTCAATGTGAGTCCCTGTTTTCCATGCTCAAAAATGATTTATATCCTTAGGAGAAGTCCTTTTGACCCTTGGGTAGTTGCTGCATTTAATCTTCTATCTCGGTGTCCATCTTTGAAGTCCTTTGGCAATCTCTCTTGAATGCTCAAAATATTCCTATTAATATTGGCCTACCTCCCGTTAGTAGTGGCCACAGCTGTCCCTGTGAGTCATTGATCTTTCAACTTTCTTTCAGTTTCCCTCATGTCTTGGACTCCTCTGTATATTGACTATTTTTCTGGAAAAAGTCCTCGGGCCTGCCTACAGATCTGAACCTCTTCGCCCAAATTAGTCCATCATCATCTGTTCTCAGAAGGACTCCATTTGGTTTGTATCCTCTTGATCTTCTTACATGGGGGTGGTCAATCGGTCAAAGGGACCAATGAATCACCCTTTGGCTTTCCTCTGATTAGTTCGACATTCGCCACGCTAGCTTCTTGTTGATTCGAAGCTGATCCCCATTGACTCGCATGTCGGTGATACTTATCGTGTCTCATTGATACAACTTCATTTTATCGATGATCGGCATAGCACATGTCATTCGGCAAGATTCCTTGGCAGGCTTCAGGGGTTATACCGAGCTCTCAACACCAATCGGCATGAGTGCATGCCCATTGATAAGACATCTTGACGAACCCCAAGATTCCATGGTGATCTCACTTTTATGTTGGCAAGAGATCCTGAGGTCGGGGAGACATTACAACGAGTCCTTGCTTTCTTCCCAAGCTCCTTTGTTTCGGTGAAACCTTTCACCTTCAGTGAGACTTTTTACCAATCTCTTTCACTCTTGTTGGGCCTCCCCCATGTCACTAAGACATTCTTCGGTTAGTGGGACTTTACACTGACCGAAGCTTCCTTGCACTAAACTCTGTTGTCGCCAAGACCTTCCTGGGTTGGCAAGACATTCTACCGAACCCATTGCATTCCCTTCAAGTCACCCCAAGTTAGAGCCTTTTGGTGTGACTTCCCTGTTCAGCAAGACGCTTTACCAAAGGCATCATCCTTTAGTGATCCTTTTCTTTCGGGGAGACCCTTCTATAGTCATATCGACACCTTGCATTCCACACTAGAACCATACATCATACTTCAAATTTCCTTTCAATATCTCTTTTGTCACACAAGTGCTTCACTTGCAACTGCAACTTCTCATTTCTTTTATGAGCTTCTCTTTTGACTTTGTCGATCTCAATCAACTCATTCATTCTTTGCTACATCTCATCGCAAATATCATTGTCTTATTCCTAGACAAATTTATACATTTTAATCAAATTGTTATGTAATGTCCTGGCTTCAACCCCATATACTAGATTGAAAAGGGATTTCCCAATGACTTTATTCACAATTGTCCTATCAGCCCATAGTGCAAGCTGCATCTTTGAATCCCAAGCCTTCTTGTTCTTCTCAATCATCCACTTGATAATATTCATAAGGCTTTTATTATTGGACTCAGCTTGTCCATTCCCCTGAGGATGATATGGGGAAGAATATGATATGTTTATGCCATATTGGTTACATAAATTAATGAATTCCTCAGACCTAAAACACATAACATTTTCAGAAACAATCATCTTCGGAACCCCAAACCTGCTCAGAATATTATTAATTAAGAAATGAGTGACAACTTTACTAGTTGCTTACCTATTAGGAATGGCCTCAACACACTTTTTGAAATAATTGGTTGCTACCATAATCTAGGTATGTCCTCCACTGGATTTCATAGACATCTCTCCAATAAAATCAATGCCCCACTGTTGAAAAGGAGTATGTGTTGGCACTGGCCTAAGTGGTAAGTTTCCTAAGAACTTTAATTTACCTGTGAACCTTTGACAAGCATCACATTTATTTAAAAATATATGGGCATCCTTGAATATAGTGGGCCACCAAAATCCCACTCTCAGTATCTTATGAGTAGTAGTTTTGGTCATGTAATGGCCTCCACAAGCTCCTTTATGCATCCCAATCAACAGATCTTCCACTTGGTCCCTATCCACACACCTAAGTAGGAAACCTTTAAGACTCCTCCACCATAGTTCACCATCAATAATGACATATTTAATTTCTTGCAATTTAAGAGTGTTTTTTTTATGAGGCATACCTTCTAGGCACTGCATTGTCTGTAAATATTCGACAATTCTTTTGTACCACCCACAAGTCTGCATGTCACATATTGGTGCAATATTTTCATGCTCAACTTGGTTTATTTGGTTAGCCTCAAAAAATTTCTCAACATCAATTTAGTTAGGTCCTTACCTCCTACCAACTTGGTAATTTGAATATCAATGTTGAACTCCAAGATCTTGTTGATCCATCTACATCGACGACCTATGGTTTCTTTTTGAGTGAAAATGTCTTTAACTACGGCTATCGGGACATAAGCCACAATTGTAGCTCCTATTAAATATTATCTAACATTATTTATAGCTTTGACTAGGGTGTATGATTTCTTTTTGGTTACATCATACTTTAATTTAGCTTATTGTAATGATCTACTAAAGAAGGCAATGGGTTGCTCAAAACCCTTGTCATTCTTCTAGAGTAAAACTCCTGCTACAGTATGAAATGAAGAAAATGTGAATAACTAGAATGGATTTGAATAATCATGGGATTTAGGACAGGTGCTTCCTTGATAGCATCCTTAATGGCCTAAAAGGCTCTTGATGTCTCTCTCATCCATGCTACTTTCTCCCCCTTCTTTAGCATCTTAGAAATGGGTCTCACAATCTCAGCAAAATTTGTAACAAATCTTCGTAGAAAATTAATTTTTCCAAAGAAGGACTATATCCCTTTCACTTTTTTGGGATGTGGGGTCTTATCAATTGCTGCTACTCAATCAGGATCAATCTTGATCCCATCCTTTGACAAAATATGACCCAACAAATTTCCCTCTTTAAATCCAAATTGACATTTCTTGGGATTTAAAGAAATCCCATACTCCAAGGCTCTAATAAAAATATTTTCGAGGTGAGAACAGTGATCCTCCTCCTTCTTACTATGAGCAGTGAGATCATCTTGGTAAATGGTGAGAAACAAATCTATGAAATCAACAAAATCCACATCCATGGCTCTTTGAAAAGTGGCTCCAACATTAGTCAAGATAAATGTCATCCTTACATAGACATATGTCCCCCATGGTGTTGTAAATGTTGTTTTGAATTGTTCAAAATCCTTCACCGTAACTTGGTTATACCCTGAGAACTCATCCATCATAGAGAGTAACTCACATTCAGTCACCTTTTGTAGCATTGCTTCCATATTGGGAAAAGGGTAGTTATCCTTTAAAGATGCTACATTCAAATTTCTAAAATCCACACAAAACCTTAAGTCTCCATTTTTCTTTCTGACTGGGACTAGATTTGATACCCATGATGAATATCTTATAGGATTTATGATCCCAACATCTCTTAGCTTAGTAAGCTCATCTTGCATCTTTGGTTGGAGAGTGGGGTTAATTGTCCTCTATTTTTTGCTAAAAGGATTTGCATCAGGATTTAGTGGTACTCATCTTTAAACAAATCATCCCTCTAAGCCTTCGAGTCATCATATGACCATGCAAATATATGTTTTCATTTCCTTAGAAAAGAAATTAGCATACTTCTCACATTGGGTTTCATCTTCTTTCCTATATATACTTTTTTAGGGGAATTTTTTGTCCCTAAGTTTATCTCTTCTAAGTCTTCCTTATGAGTGGGCACTTGCTTAACATTTAAATTGTCTTGGCCATTAAAGACCCTTTCTAGTGCAACCAACCCCTTATGAATCTTATTTGTTTTTAGTTGAATTATCTCATTTCTAAATAATATCTCTTTTCCATCTACCTCAACCACAAATGAACCAAATTCAATCTCTTGGGCCTCATATTTGTCAATACAGTGTAGGAATCTTAAAATTCCATTTTCATCATCGAACACTTTCTAGTTACAATTTTTTTCAGGAACTGCTTGCCTATTCTGCAACTCTATGCATGAGACATCATCAAAGGTAACATCATCTAACCTGACAACAATATTGGATAATAAATCTACCTTGACATTTTGTCCTCTTTCTATCCATTCTATTCCAAAAGTGTCAAAGCCCTCAATAGTGACCCAAATCTCATTCCTATACTGTTTAAGCCTCTTATCCTTAGTGAAAAATCTAGACATAATCTTGGAAACTACCAACTCAAGCCCCCAACACTCTTAGCAACTTTATACCATGTTTGTAAGCTAACTTAAAACCAAGCAAGAGAGCTTCATATTCAACAACATTATTTGTACAAGAAAATTGTAACAAAAAGGAATACTTGAAGGTTTTTCCTTGTGGAGAGATGAGCATGACTCTTGCACCCGAGCCTTCCTTTGAACATGCTCCATCGAAATACATAGTCCAAAGTTCACCTTCTTGAGATGGTTCTAGGACCTCCTTATCAATCGATGTAGGCTTGACTGCTTCTTTTGGCATCTCTTCCTCAATTTGAAAGGTGTCCAAACCATTATCCACAAAATTAATCCACATTGGTTCTTCAAGTTCTTCAAGGTGTTCAATCATGTATGGAGTTCTTCATTCTCTATTAATTTTGACATATTTCTAGTCAATGGAGAAGGTTGAAAATGACAATTCACACTGAATACTCCCACCCATGGAAGCACTCCAGTGTCTAGAAAACAACATTTCATAAGTTGGTGGGATATCCACCACTGTGACACTCATATATAACTCTTTTTTGAGAAATTTTTCCAATCTATAAGGGACTTTATTTATTACCCCAATAACAGGCACCTATCTTGAATCCATAGTGTAGCACTTCCCATATGTACTGTCAACATTTAAACCCATCTCCTCCATGATATTTATCGGCATTACATTTTTTTGGGACCCTAAATCTATCCTGCAGTTTCTAAGCAGCTTACCATCAATGATCAAGCTTAGAAAAAATGGATTCACATGATTGGGATTTGTAGTAATAGTGATTCCCAGGTATATCTCTGGATTTTCATTGATCACTACTTCAGCCTGGACATTCTTTTCTTGACTCATGCTTGTTTCAGGTTGATTGATTATCATCTTATCCTCCCCACTAGTAAAGATACTGTTAATAAGAGCAACAGCCTTTTTTTTATGTTCATCTATTTGCATCATTTCAAGAAGCGGGACTTTAAATTTAACTTGATCTAATACCTAAAACATATCAACTGGAGAATAATTAGGTAACCTAAGGAGTAGGGATTATGTAGGAGTCACCTTTTCACCTTGCTCTTGGATCTTTTTTGGTATTAGGCTTCACCTCCTTAACCTTTTTAGCTTGAGGAATTGTTTCATCACCAATCTTCACCTTAGTTCCTTTTTTAGCCCAAATTCTCATCTCCTTTCCTTCTTTGGGCTTAGTCTCTTCCCTTTTGTTCTTTATTTTTGGTTCTTTGTTTCTTACATTATTTTCTTTAACAAACAAGCTACCCAGGTTGCCCTAATTACCACTCACAGTTCTATTCCTCAAATGGTAATCACTCCTTGCCTTAGCAACCAATGAAATTATGTACCTTTCAATCTCCTCATTAGAAGGTCTTCTAAAAGAAATGTCATCTGATTCGAAGGTATAGACCGTACAATCATTCTCGCCCTCTTCATTTGAGAACACCTAATGGTAAGAGTGTATCTCCTACCTCTAGACATCAAAATCATTGCTATGAGGTTCATTGTCTGAGGAATATTCTTCATAACCCAAGTCTGAGTTAATCATAAGCACATTTATCATCTCATCATTTTCTTGCAAAGAATCATATCCTGCTTGACT
Organism: Sequoia sempervirens; assembly: GCA_007258455.2. Classification (NCBI taxonomy): domain Eukaryota; kingdom Viridiplantae; phylum Streptophyta; class Pinopsida; order Cupressales; family Cupressaceae; genus Sequoia; species Sequoia sempervirens. The sequence continues at coordinate 55,701 of VDFB02363576.1, forward strand.
ATCTTGCGATTCTTCTACTAACATTACCACAACACATTGCTGTGAAGAATGAGGCATCTAAGAAACTCTACACCAGGGTAAATCTTTTGTAACATTGGTGGAATGATTTTGTAGAGGGTCTAGTGTACCCTGGACATTTTTTTGGTTGTTTTTAATTGGCTTCCCATTATGCTAGTTTGTATGATAGGGGTAGTCTTTCAATCTTAGGTTCCTTTCATTTCTCTAGAATTGTGGATTGTCAATCTTAGCTGCCTTCTATAGTAAACTAAAAACTTGATCTATCTTCTCATCTAGAGCTACAACTTTACCAGCCTTATCATTTTGAGCTCTAAAATTTTTTAAAGTCTTGGGATCTTCCCTTCTTACCATTTTTCTAGAGGCTCTCCTATTATTTTATACATTTACTTCCATCTTTCATGCCTCTCTCAATTTTTTTGGGTTCTTATCATTGAGTACATAACACATCTTACAATCATAAGTATTATGTAATGAGTCACCAAACATGCATTAGCATTAGGCCATAGATATGTAGAGATTCTATTCACGGATTTTTGAAATCTTGTGTTGAATTTAGTAACACTCATCATGTCCTTTAGTGATATTGTTGAAATCATTCAACCTTAACCTAGGATTAGTTTGATCCCCATACTGCTCTCTAAAAACCCTATAGAAAGACTCCTTTGAATCAATACTAGCATCCAATAACCCTCTATACCAATCCCATGCATCCTCAGTTAGAAATTGCATGAAGTATTTCATGGAAACATCATCATCACATAATTCAAAGTCTTCTACAAAACTTTGGAATGATTTCAAGTGATCTTCACCACTGACAACATTATTACTAGTAAATTTAGGAAGATGCTTCCTTGCATTATCTGGGATAGGGTTTGGATAACTAGGCATATTGTCGAAACATAATATCCTATACCTATCAATTTGAGGTGGCCTCCAAGGATGTTTGTCCCTATGGTTATCCCTTTTCCCATCACCTCTTTTGTTGTTAGATTGATTTGTATTCGTGCCTCTTCCATTTCCATCATTACCACCATTCTTCTTCTTATCATCTTCATCATCCTAAGAATGAGAACTATTATTCTTGTTACCTCCTCCACCTCCACCACCTTGGTTTCTACCACCACCTCCACTAGGAGTATGTCCCCCCAATTTCTTCTTATGAGATCCACTATCATTTTTCCCAGAGATTGAAGGATTTAGAGTTGGTATAGACATCTTAAGGAAGGAAATATTTCTATCCATTTCTACTTTGGCTACTTAAACTTCAACCTTCTTCAAATCTTCTTGCAACTTCTCATTTACTAGCTACAATTTCATGAGGTCAGGGCTCAAGGATGTAGTAGGAAAAATAGGATCATCTTTGGGGTTATTTGCAATAGATTTTCTAGATGAGGTGTGAGTATTTGTATTAGTGTTTGTAGAGAATGTATTAAATGTGTTCTTCTAGGTTTGATCCATGGGTTTCTTTCCATGATCTATAAATGATGTTTTCTTAGGAGGATCAATAGTTCTAGTAGTAGGAAAAGTTGTAGCATAGGTGCTAGTAGCAGAGGTTCCCATCTGAACTATCACCTTAGGGGTTTCTAGGAGAGCTTGGCCTATCAATTTAGTAGCATTTTCCTTAGAATCTTTACGTCTAGCAACATCTTTTTGCATATTTTCAACTTTCTTCCTCCTCACATCCCTTTCATGCTACTTGGCTCTAATTATATCCTCCTCTTTTAGTGCCTTTAATCTCTTCTTATCTTATTGTTCAACATGCCAATTTTCTTCATCTTCCAAGGCCTGCATATCTTGTCAATATCTTCTTCATTTTCTAAGAAATATCCATACTCACTTAGGGTTGGGGTATGACAGGTTTGATTAGCTAGATCTTCCTCAGTTGGAACAAGTATTTTTGGATTTGGGAGCTCTCCCCTTGGATTAAAGTTTCCCCCATGGAAAACTAACCCAACTCTAGGTGTTCGTGGTTATAAGAATTTCTTATTATTCTACCAAAATCCCCACCTATCTTCCTCTCTAGAAATATCAAGCTCTTTGTCAAACACTCATTCAACAAGAAAAATTCCCTAACCCCCCTCAGGTATTCCACCCTCATTTGAATTCTCATTGGTATTTATTCTATTTACTTCATTATTGAAGGTAGGAGATGATTCAACAAGAGATTCGATAGACTTACCTGATTCAATAGTTTTCTTCTTCCATAGAGGTTGTTTATCCTTTGCATGTTCGAGTTCTAACTATTGCTCAAGATGTTTCTTCATGTGACTTCTTGTTCTTGGCATGGTGTGAACTGTTATGTCAAAATCTTTCTCCCTAGGGTCCTTTAGAAATATTATCATTATACTGGTATGAGAAACTTCAGTCGTAACCCAAAATGTTGGGAAATAAGAATTGATTATATCTTGATTTGGTATTTCTGACCTCAGAGAAAATTCTAAACATAACCTAACACACTATGACATATTTGACTAGAATTTGATGCATAAATGGAATATGACATATGTAACTTCAAAATTTGAACCAATAATTCTTCTAATGAAGAATAACAAAAAATTTGACTGTCTATCCCAGATCTGCACTAGGGATATTAAATCTTAGAAAGGTTCCCCAGCAGAGTTGCCAATCTATTGGATCTTTTAAATGCCAACCAGATCTTCCAGGACACCTATAGATTTTCCAATTCCAATGGTAACAACCTAAAAGGGGTTGGCCAATGAATGCGAGAAAGCTGTCAAGCTTTCCTCCTAAACTTCAGGTTCTACAAGACCCATGAGGGTGATCCCACAATGTACTTACAGTAATTCTTCTTAAGACTTAGATGCACACTGCATTTTAAGCAGAAACATTCTCTTATCTATGACTCGACAAGTTACAATTTATAAAGAATTGGAAAATCCTTTACACCTTTACAACTTGGAGCTGAGAATGGGAAAATAAAACCAAACTATGACATCCATCATCATTTTATGTGTGATTTCCATTAAATGAATTGTTCTTTGATGTGATCTAGCTAACTAGAGATACTTAAATTCCACCTAACATATACAACAGTGTATTATCCTAGGGTGACAAGGTCAAATTCACAGTATACTGTAATGCAACAACAAAGGTATTCACATTTGTAAAGTATTATGAATTTTCATTACAAATTCATAACTCAAACCTTACACCCAAAAAAATAATTAAAGATCCTATAGAATAAGACACAAAATAGTGACTGTACTTAAGCATTTAAATCAACTACTTGAATTGAAATAGAAATACAAACACACATCCAACCACATTAATTGGAGACCAACAAAACAATCCTTGATCATTTTATTGCTATTTCATGAACCAATCCATAGGAGACAATCTATATATAATTTTTCATTATTGATGTTCAAATGCTACAATTGTTGCAAAACCTTTAAGTTGACTACAAATCTAAACCCATAACCTAAGACTTTACAAGCAATTCCATATCCGTAGTATGCTCATTATAATTATTTCAAGACATATGTTAAACTACCTGAGATCAACCAAAATTTTCAAAGACCCCTACATAATAGCCTTGAATTCCCTTTTATAAGATCAAAGGAGCAACAAGCTTCGTGCTATTTGCCAATCTCATTACATTTCAATTTGTATTTCAAGAGTATTTTATTTCATTTCAACCCCTAGGAAGTTATATTTACACTTTGAAGAAATGGGGGGAAAATACGAAAAGATAAAACTTTTAGGGACTTATTTCATTTGTATCCTTGTCTACATCATTAACGAAATCAACAAAAGTGCGGGTCATGAAAGCAAGAAAATAACATAAAGCAAAAAGAGAAGATTGGCTAGAATTCCATGTGCACTTTCAAATTCGATAAAATATATATTTTTCAATATTGTTATTTCAAAGGATAGACCTCTACTACACTATACCATGTTCTATATCTATTTCACCACCTTTATGGCTTAATCAACTGGTGCAAAAGCACCTACACCCTAGAGATAAAATTGAAACATGTAGGTGGTTAGGGTATAGTATAGGTTTGATTTTCATGTTTTCACCATGAATAAGGTCTAATAAGACCACTTCCAAAGTAATAAAAGGCTTGGGAGGTCACTTGAAGGGAAGAATGTAAAATTTGTTTATAAGTTGCAAAGTTTGACATTAAAAGTAGTTAACTTGCAAATTTGTAATGTAACAGGTTATTAGTGTTTAAAAAGTTGTTAAGGGAAGTTATGCACATTGGAGGGGCTGGTTGAAGTTGGAAAATATATAAGAACATCTTGCAAGCCGAATGAAGGGTTAATGAATGCATTTTTTAGGAGTATATGCTCTGTTCAAATGCCAAAATCTGTGATTTTCTAGATTTTTCCTGAGTTTTTGGTCTGGTAGAGACCCATACAAGTGTGGTATGGTATAAAAACTTTAATTTTTTCAAAGTAAATGTATTTACACATCATTTTTTCTGTTTTAGAAGACTAATCTATTATTTTCTAGAAGAAACTCCAAGAACATAGGGTCTACCTTGTTTCACAACCTTAAGGGTTTAAAGGTCACATTATAATGATTATCACCAATCCACCCACTCTTTTTTCACTGTAACTTAGTGGATTGGTGTGTAATATGGTAGTGTAGATGTTTCAATGCTTTGGAAGGTGAGGGTGGCAGTTAAGTTGAGAATGGAGTGATGTCCTAGGGTGGGCAATGATGATTTTATCATGAAAATGAGAAACCTAAGTAGTGATTTTGAAAACAAATGAAGTTAATGGCCTTGTGAGTGTTCAGTATGTTTGTGTATGGGTATTAAGAGGTGTTTGGACTAGTGGTTTAATTTGGGAAGCTTTGGAAGTGTTAATTCAAACAAAACCCTTGGTTTTTGCATGTTTAAGGAGGGTTTCTTGGGGAAGCAGGCCAAAGGACTTGAAATTGAAATATAACCTAAATATTTAAAGTTTTGCATCATTAGTAAAGACTTTTTAGGGTGTTTGGGTGGATACCTAATATTTAAAAGGTATTTTCTTTGTAAAAGTGTGCTAATCCACTAGCCTTTTCTGTGGTAGGTGTATTCGATCTCTAATCTAGTCCAAAGGAGTAGGTATTGGTTCTAATACATGTTATGTAACAGGAAAAGGATATCTTAATCCACAGTATTTTTGATAGGTGTTTTGGAAGGTTTTTGAGAAAAGTCCCTAAAACTGCTTTTGCACTGCTGCTAGGTTATAAAGGTGAAAGTGGTAATTCCTACCTCTAATTGATTTCAAACTTTGAGAGTTTTTTGGATTGGTCTAATAGATCCATTTAATCTTGTTAGATGCCTCATGAGGGAAATTTGATGCTTTGAGTTAGTTTGGGCATCCTAAGTTTGCATTAGAGTGTTATCAGAGCAAGGGAGTAGTTCTCTTGTGAAAGGAGGTTGAAGTTTTGTGTGTAAGAAGAAGAAGGTAATTGGAGGAATCAAAATGCCTCCTAAGGGGAATGTTGTTGCAAGGAAGATTGAAAATCATGACAAAGAAATAGAATCCCTAAAGTAGGAAATTGCTATGATGAAAGCTAAAGGTAGGGTTATTTTGGATGAAAGTGATATTGAAGAAGAAGAGACTTCCAATGAAGAGGAAGAGATGGATCCAGATGATGTGAGAATGGTGAAAATTTTGAAGGATGTGAAGAAGGATGGGAATGAAAAAATGGATGTGCCTATTTATGGAGGAAAAATTGACACTGAAGAGCTCTTGGATTGGAGAGGGGCTTTGGAGAACTACTTTGAGAGTGAAGAGATTGGTGAAGAGCACAAGGTGAAGAAGGAAAAAAAAAATTGAAAGGACATGTTTTGTTGTGGTGGAATTTTGTGCAAGAGAAAAGGAGAGACAAGGAAAGAGAAAGATCACTTCTTGGGAGCGGATGAAGACCAAACTGAAAGATAAATTCCTTCCTTGTGATTATAATGTTCAATTTCTTAAGAGGTTACAAAATCTTAGACAAAAGTATTTATATGTGCAAGCATATACTGAAGAATTTTATAGGCTAAGTATAAGGACTAAACATGAAGAAGATGAGAAAGAAATGGTTACTAGGTACTTGAATGGTTTTAGGTATAACATTCAAGATGAAATTAGCTTGTTGGCACAAAATTTAGTTGAACAATGCTTTCAAGTGGAAATGAGGGTAGAAGAAAAACTAAAGAGGAGACAAGAGAAGGCAACAAGAGGAAGAGGCAACACCTCTAGGGGTAGAGGCACCACTTTAACATCAAGGAAAACCAAGGAAGACCTTGAAAATGCTGATAAGAACAAAGAACAAGCACCTAAAGAAAGAGGAGGATGGAGAGGTGGAAGGTAAGACTTTAGAAAAAGGATAGATTTCAATAAGTTTGTAGGTAGGTGTTATAGGTGCAATGAATTTAGACACCCATCCTTCAAGTGTCCTCAAAACCAAAGTCCAAATTCACGTGGTGATAGAAGGAGTGAAAGAAGAACTCAACTGATCCAAGAAGAAGAATGTGAAAGTTGAAGTAGACCTACAGACCCAGAGGTGGGAGAAGCGCTCATGATGAGAAGGACCTTCTTGCAAGTACTTAAAGAGGAAGGTATGAGCTAAAGAAGGAGTCTATTCAAAACTTCATGCAAATGCAAAGGTAAAGTGTTTTAAGTTGTTATTGATTCAGGTTCTCAAGGGAGATGGTAGACAAATTAAATTTAAATAAGATACCTCGTTTAACACCTTACAAAGTTTCTTCGGTGAATGATAGTCAAACCTTAGTGGTGAATGAGCAAGCCTATGTGGATTCCCAGATTGGGGAGGACAAAGATAGGGCCTTGTGTGATATATTACCAATGGATTGTTGCCATTTTCTATTAGGGAGACCATGGAAATTTGATAGGATGTACACGTATGATGGTTGGAATACACCTATATAATTAAGAAGGATGATAAGAGTTTTAAACTAGCTCCTTTACAGGGTAGTGCAAGAGACAAAGGTAAAACCAAGGTTGTGATTTTTGGAAAAAATGATACTTTAAGGCTTGAGGATAGTAAGGATAATGTATTTCTAGGTTTGGGGCAGGTTAATGGTGATAAGACAGTAGGTAAGGAGCACAAGAATGATGGAGGGATAGTAAGAAGTCTAGTGGTGTAAAAGGTAGAAGATGGATTCTCATGTAAGTCTGGTACTGTCAAGGTAAGTTGTGAAAGGTTTGCAGGGTAGAATGGAAAATAGGGTAAGACATTTGAGGGAAGGTTTGTGAAGCAAGATGTAATCATAATTGGGACCATTGTATGCCATATAGGTGAGTGCAATGCTACAACACAAGTGGGATTTTCAAGTCTAGGGCTTGATAAGCCTGACAGTGCAAGGATGCATGATATTGATAGTGTGAAAGGATTGAGGATAGTGAGAAGAGGGAAATGTGATCAAAAGGAAATAAGTCTGATGACAATGATGGAAGGACAGAGTATGCAATGAATGGTAGGGAGATACAAGTGTATAAATGAAACAAAGAAGGTGATAGAAGAAAGTATGGTTAATGATTGTTTGTTTGTAGATATAAAGATTGAGATGGCATCAAATTTTGACCCAGGTATAAGGATGGGGAAAACATCAGGCCATAACATGAAGAAGAAGACCAATTTCAATGTGAACATGGTTAAAAGGATAGAGCAGACCAAGAAATATCAATGTTTGAACCAATTGAAGGAGGTTTCTGGTCAGAGGATGTATAGGCAGCAATGAGGCATGGGATGAACCTCTACTCTTGTGACAAGATTATTTTCTCTATGGGGGTGTATGGTGCAGGAGCACCTACACCTTAGAGATAAAATTGAAGAATGTAGGTGGTTCGGGTATAGTGTAGGTTTTATTTTCATGTTTTCACCATGAATAAGGTCTAATAATACCACTTGAAATGTAATAAAAGGCTTGGGAGGTCACTTGAAGGGAAGAATGTAAAAGTTGTTTATAAGTTGCAAAGTTTGACATTAAAAGTTGCCAACATGCAAATTTGCAATGTAATAGGTTATTAGTGTTTGAAAAGTTGTTAAGGGTAGTTATGCATGTTGGAGGGGTTGGTTGAAGTTGAAAAATGTATAAGAAAATCTTGCAAGCCAAATGAAGGGTTAATGAATGCATTTTTTAGGAGTATATGCTCTGTTCAAACGCCAAAATCTATGATTTTCCAGATTTTTCCTAAGTTTTTGGTCTAGTAGAGACCCGTACAAGTGTGGTATGGTCTAAAAAATTTCATATTTTAAAAGTAAATGTGTTTACATATCATTTTTTTTTGGAAGACTAATCTATCATTTTGTAGAAGAAACTCCAAGAACATAAGGTCTACCCTGTTTCACAGCCTTAAGGGTTTGAAGGTCACATTATAATGATTCTCACCAATCCACCCACTATTTTTGCACTATAACTTAGTGGATTGGTGTCTAATATGGTAGTTTAGATGTTTCTATGCTTCAGAAGGTGAGGGTAGCAATTAAGTTGACAATGGAGTGATTCCCTAGGGTGGGCAATGATGATTTTATCACAAAAATGAGAAACCTAAGTAGTGATTTTGAAAAATAATGAAGTTAATGGCCTTGTGAGTGTTCATTATGTTTGTGCATGGGTATTAATAGGTTTTTGGACTAGTGGTTTAATTTTGGAAGCTTTGTAAGTGTGAATTCCAACAAAACCCTTAGTTTTTGCATGTTTAAGGAGGGTTTCTTGGAGTAGCAGGCCAAAGGCCTTGAAGTTGCAATATAACCTCAAAATATGAAGTTTTGTATCATTACTCAAGACTATTTAGGGTGTTTGGGTGGATACATAGTGTTTAAAAAGTACCTTCTTTGTAAAAGTGGGCTAATCCACTAGCTTTTTTTTTGTGGTAGGTGTATTGGATCTCTTATCTAGTCCAAAGGAGTAGGTATTGGTTCTGATCTATGTTATGTAATAGGGAAAAGGATATCTTAATCTACAATTTTTTGATAGGTTTTTTGGAAGGTTTTTGAGAAAAGTCCCTAAAACTGGTTTTGAACTACTACTAGGTTGTAAGGGTAAAAATGGGAAATCCTACCTCTAATTGATTTCAAACTTTGAGAGTTTTTGTATTGGTCTAATAGATCCATTTAATCTTGTTAGTTTCCTCTTGAAGGAAAGTTTACACTTTGAGTGAGTTTGGGCCTCCTAAGTCTGCATCATCAACATACTTTTCCAGCCAATTCTTATGTGGATCCTCTGTAGGCCATTTGATATCCAATAATTGTTGCACCTTGGTCTAGTACGCATGATATTTTGCATCAATCACTACTCTGGCCTCTTTCACAAAGGTGTCCATGTCAACCTAGATTGTGATGAGCCTATCAATTATGCCATTTAGTACAATTAAGTCCAACTTGTTATCAATATATGTTATCTGTGGACTTGTAGCAGTTTGAAGCCTGAAGAAATCCCTCCATGGTTCATACTCCTTGAGTGTCCCATATTCATTAAGTGTCTTGGGTATACCATGTTCCTCCATATCCTTGAATGACTTGATTTTAGCTTATATCTATATGCCAATTCGTTCATGAGAGCCCATAACCTCACCAATCATCTCAATTCCTCTTATGATGTCTTGAAGAATTGTTGCAACTTTAGAGTCATCCTTTGCATTTTCTTGTATCTCTTTTAAATTGTTCAATATATTGTTTCACTTATTCCAAGTATTCTAAAAATTCTCTTGAACATGTTGGAACCTTTCAAATGCCTCATGTATTCCTTTATATGTTGACCATGCGGCTTCTACTTTTAGGGCTGTTCCAGTAAATCTGTGACCTAGAATTTCACCAACCATATCTCTTGTAACCATATTCATATTCTCCTAGAGAATGATTTTCTTAGACTTGAGTGTTGGAAGTTCAACCTTCAAGGCAATAATTCTTGCTTTGAAGGTTTCTTTATGTTCTAGTGAAGCACTAGATGAGGAAGTAGGAAAGGCCTTCTGACCTACCCTTATTGTAGTAGCCTTCAATTTATTGTTCTCCTCCACAAGTTATGCTTTTCCAACAATTTCATGTATCTGGCCTAAGAGATCTCTACGGTGTCAACACTCAACATGGTTGTATGCATTGTCAACCTTCCAGCTTGTGGAGCTGTCATCTCTGAAGCCCTTCCTATAATTACATCTCATGTCATGCTAGTTATTTTTCTTCTAAGTATACACCTCCCCACATCTGGTGTTAGTGACCAAATAGCTAATGTATGTAAACTAGGACTAAACCCTAAACCAAAAGTGTTTTCATAAAAAGTCTCCTTTGACACCATAGCATTTGGGTCAGTTCTAATTACATCCAAAGCAATGATTGAAGATAGGTTCTTCATCATACTCCCAAGGTACTAATCTATCACCTAGAACAAATGGTTCCATGACATCTCTGACATCATTTTGAGAGAATTCATGCTCTACCCCATGCTCAAGAAGTGTTGATTCAATAGATGGTTGTGGCACATCCCCTTAAGCACCCTATGTTTCATCAATATTTGTAGGAGGAAACTCCATAGTAGGGGTATCCTCAATATCTATTGGTTGTTGTTCTTCTAATGCTACTAGATCTTTTGATTACCACGGATTTTCAATAAATGCTCCTGTAAATCCCTTTTAGCTAGTAGCACTTCTTATTCCACCTTTTTCCATAAAAGTACCATCACTGAAACCATTGAGAACCAATTCCATCCATTTCAACTTGTCAATGAGGTGCTTTTAGGTGCTTTCATAATAGGAATTCTAAGTAGAAGACCTATTCTCAACCTCAACAATCTTCATCCAAATCTTTTATATATCCTTGACAGTAGCAGGTGTTGGAATATTCCTTATCACATCTTACCTGAAGAGAAAGGCATGAGGTCCATATCCAAAGATTCCCCTTATTTCTAGTAGAGGTCACTCTCATTATTAGATTACTTATCATTATACCAAATACCTCATATGCCTCCTTTTCCAAGACAACAAAATAATTAGAGGAGAAATTCGAAGTGATCATGAAAGCTTTCCTAAACAACCTAAAATTATCTGCATTAGAACAATCCACTTTCCACATTATTTCAATGAAATCCGGCCTATCAGAAACAAACCTAGGTAGTATATGTAGAGCCACAGAAGTCCCATAACATCTGATAACCAAGCAATCATCATATAGATAAAAATATTCCCAATTACACTCATAATCTGGGTCATCACCATATTCCTTTGGCCTCAACGATGCTTGAATTGTTCTAGAAATCCTTCCAACTAGTGCAACACCAATTTGTACCAAAATGGTGTGTTTTATGGTGTTACAAAATCCAACATAATTTGAATTTTGGAAATGTAAGTCACAAATGTGTGTCCACATTTGAATAGGAAATGTATGATTTATTTCATCCACTTGTCTTAATTGCATGGCCTTTCCAAATACTTCCCTTTCCCTAATATAGAATCATATGCATCAGTAATAAGTAATTTCTAAACATCAAGGGCATTCTTCTCTCCTTCAATCTTACCAAATAATAGTGTAGTTGGTCTACAACTCTTCTAGCATAGCCAAACCATGTATGCTTACTTTTTTGCTAAATGTACAAGATCATAAATAGTAAAGGTGAGGTTATTATTCCATCACACTTTACCTTGAGCACCTAGCACAACATTTAATATGTGTACCTAAAATATTCTACAAATTCTTTACAATCTAGGGGTTCAACTTCTTTGAATGCAAACACAACACCCTTATCTTGTCCATGTCTTTGTAACTCACCTCTTCATATTCCAACTCTATGATCAGCATATGCTTTTTGGAGCTTCTCCATGCTAATCTTTTCACTAGCATCAGGTGTCATCCTAAAAGCTTCCAAAAATTTTCTTACCTTTATTTCTAGGATACTCCTAACCTGAGTGTCTGTGATTACCCTATTTCTCATCGTCATACCTATCTATGAGGTGCAACATTAGGTTTACCTCCACAAAGACATTAGGAACAACCAAATTTCCTAAATAATAACCCCAAACATTTTTTATGAAGATGCCGAGCATTCCTTCTTCTAAAAGAATAGAGAAATAACTCCCATCTAGATTCTAAGATAACAATATCACCAATCTCAGCTACAAGGTCTTTGAAGTTGGTATTAAGTATCCCTTCGGGCCGATGGCCTTCCTACCAATTGATTTCACATTTGGTGGTTGTAATTTATCCATGAAGTAGGTGTAGTCATTCGGTTGGCCCTTCTTTTCAATCACTTCAAATGTTTGGGGTGGGTCATGTGAGACCTTCTGCTTTTTCTTCTTAGGTGTAGGTTTTGAAGACAATGACTCACCAGGTTGACTCAACTTGGATTGTTCAAGTGTTTTTTGGGTTTGGAATTAAACTATGTTTGGGATTACTACTCTAGTACTAGAAGCTCAATTTCAAGCTCAGATATAGTTCTACCTAATTAAGAAACCATACTCAATCAAAAAAAGATAGAAACCCTAACTAATTATTGAAAAAAACTCAGATAGTTTGGTTCAATGTATCAGTAACCAAAGGAAAACCAATGGGACTCGATAGCAACTTACCTGGGAAAACTCCTCTGCAACTTTCTTTGGCTTCGACTCTTGTTGCTCTAAACTCCTCTTCAACTCCTCAATCGTTCAAATGACAAAAAAAACACAAATGTAAACCTCTTTTGATGAATTAATCCAAGTACACCCACCATTAATGGCACAAGAAGGCTTGTGCAAGTGAAAAAATACTCCCCAAGTTGTTCCTTCCTATTTAAATTTGAGTTGTAGATTCACTCATGTGAAAATTCCACCTAGTGGCTCACAGTTGTTCATATTCTCCACGAGGCCCTACTATTGATTTGATATGTACCTTGATAAGATAAAGAGTTGCCACATGTATCTCTCCACATTCCATGAGTATCGCTCATCGCATGTTTCCCCTTTGCACTGGGACCTCATGAAGTGATGACTTGGAAGCCAACGATGAGATCTCAGCCCTTGATCTTTGACCATGAGAGGATCTTATCCAAAGAATTGAATTACATCGCTCATCATGTGTTTATACTTTAGTGAACAATCTCAACCCATGATAAACTAAGGCCGCACAATGGGAAGGAACTCCATCCATCGGCAGTTGTGGGTTCTCCTTAAAATGGCATGGTGTAATTGGTGATAGTGCAAGGGCCAGTGATGGGTTAATAATTAAACTGTATCACTCATCGTGGGTCACTTTCCCTCAGTAGCAATGAAACATGCAATGGGTGATGAAATAAACGCTAAGGGAAAAACATTATATCACTCATCATGGGTTATATAAATCATTTCATGAAGCAACATGCAATGGGTGATGGGCAGTGAGTGGTAAACTTAAATGACTCTAGAGCATGTGAGAAAAAATTGTTCATAAAGGAGGGGCCTGCTAGGCTCGACAGTGACCAAGGAATTGGGTCCAGGTTAAAAAATAAAATGATGAAGACCATAGTAAGGCATTTAAGTGACTGGTAAACTAGTTTAACTAGTCAATGTGAGAACATAAAATGAGAAGTAACCAAGGGTAGAAAATTGTATAAAAATTCTTAAACCCTAAACGCTAGTGGCAATAGGATACAAGCAATTCAAAATGTGACCATGAAACCAATGGAACTATGAATTTTTTTTTAGGGTTCCACCAGCTTTAATGGCTCAAGATTTTTTAACATGACTGGGGATGGGCAATATAAGGTTAATGAGGGATCCTATCATTGACAAGGGCTAAGACTGAAGGGTTTTTAGAAGAGATCTTGACGAAAAAATCCTAATAATAGTGGGAAAAACACTAGGTCCAAATACTTGAAACTGTTTGAATTTTATAGAGTTTAGATAAGGAACCAAAAATTTTAGGGGTTCCATCACCTTATTAATTGATATTTTTTTATGATTAGTGTCAATAAATATCTTTTTTATTATTTTATTACTACCATCCTTATAAATATTAAGTATGTAATCCAATCTCAAGAAAAGTCCAAATGGCCAACCCAAAAGTTTAAAAAAGGTCTTGTACAATAAATTTATAGGGAGAGATGTTGTTGCATCTTTGAAACACAATAGACAATATTTCAATCAAAACCCAAAAATAAAGAAACAATAAATTTATAGTGCACAACTAGTTATAGATGATCAACTATGCATAAGGTTGCAAGTAATTATTACAATGATCTTAATGGTGTATGAGAGTTAAAGGAAATTTTTGATATCATTACAATAAGTGTAAATTATTTGGTTTGAAAGAAATACCAAATGAACATTTATTTTGCATTATATATATTCTTTTTTTATAATCATAATCCCTATGAGGTTTCTAGATGTGTTGAATTACAAATAAGATAAAAATTAGTCAAACCTACAAACTGATTACTTAGTTTCAAATTAAAATAAAAAATTAGAATATAATATTTATTTGTTTTCTTTGGTAAATATTTTAATTAGATTGTGTAAAATCATGAGTTGTGTATATGGAATGATTTTTTTTCTATTATGAGCATGGAATATGAAAAATTAACCTTGTTGTTTAAAGAAACTATAATGGTAAGTTGGGAGTAATATCAATCATAGGATAATTTTATCTTGTTAAAGAATTAATTAATCATTCTTAAGTCCTCTCTATAAATACTTGTTATTTTAGTTCATTTTACATGGCAAGTTGATTATTTCTTGAGCTACCCTTATGCTACCAAAATTGTTCCAGCTTCTTGTTGTAGAGTGATAACTCCTAAAGAACATAAGTTATGTTATTGTATGATAATTTATAAACTTTAAAAAAAATTATTCTCTGATCATTTTCCAATTTTCTTACTATGAATTTTTTTATCTATTTGGTAGCCACACAAATCTTGCAAGTTGCTTCTAAACTTTCTATCCCCACAAAATATGCTATATGTATATTTTCTTCTCATGTGTACATGTTGCAATTTCTTATTGTACCTATGGCTTCCACTTCCTTTATATTTCATTAAAATTTTATTCTCCCACATAGTTTTCCTTCTACTTTTCAATACTTGAATCCTTAATTATCTTATTTAATAGGGATTTTTTTTTTTTAGACTGCAAAAATCGGGTAGCATGACTCCATATAAATTGCAGTGTGCCTGGTAAAAATTTTAACGTGACCGGCAGCACTGGCGTGACATGCCCTCCGGTACCACGGGGGTGGGGGAGACTAGACCTCGTGACCAACCTCCCGCAATAGGAAAGATTTAGCCAACAGAGCTAGGGCCCCAACCCAAGTTTAATAGGGATTTAGAACATTAACACAATTTTATAAATTTTATGAATTATCTTCTATCTTCACTTGTTTTCTTACTTGTGACACTCCACCCAATAAAGTTTCTAACTCAATATAGTTTCTTGATTGTGTCCAAGTTTCATTGTCTTGTAGTGTATTTTCCTCATAGACTTCTTCCTCTTTGCAATTGTGAATTATATGCTAAATCTTTGATTCCAAAAATCTTCCACTATAGACTTCCTACACTCTATTTAGTTTTCAAATCTTAATTTTACACTATTTTTCCATTTGAATAGGGGTCTTCAAGTATGTCTAGGTACAACTAGGAAATAATTTAATAGTCTCATTTGTATCCAATTTGACTCTATTGGACAATAGGAACACTAAGTGGGGGGGCGGGGGGCTAAATCAGTGTTCCACAATTTTTGAATCTCAAATCAGATCTTAAATTATCAACAACAATATTTAACCTTTAATAGCATCCACAACAAATAAATAGAAGGAAATATGCATGCACATTAATAAGACAATGTGAACACCATAACACCAATATTTTTACGTGGAAACCCTGTTAGGGGAAAAAGCATGGTGGAGATTAATCCACAAAGTATACTCTATTAAAAGTATGATAAAAAGGGGAATGCACTTAAATTTAGGCACACTGCCTAGAGCTCACTACTCAAAATACAAAGGAGGACTCACTGTCCAAAAAGAGTTTGGATTAAAACTATTCAAAATATGAACTAAGAAAATAACATCTTTGAATGCCTAGATTCAATTCTAATGAAGCACATGAAATGTATTCTAGACCTTCTATCCAATTCCCACTTCTGCTCTGCTCTCCTACAAAAATCCCTCAGCTGCACAAACAAAATTTTCTTGATAGATTCTTTGATATTACCTCATGTAATTGTTCTGCACTTTTTCACACACACACCTCCTCACTACTTCGTACATCACACACAAAATGAATTATCAATCTCACTTATATATCCTCTAACAAGAATTTTATTTTTTTATGTCAGTTTGAAACAAAACAATATTCCACAAGTTGGCTCAAATCACCAATTAGAACTAATATGTACCCACACAAGTCGGCTAGACAATAGTAACGACCCAAACCAAAATTACCAACATAAGAAATAGTTAAACACATACTCCTCATACATCCAAAACACGCCATACACAACAGGTCAGCCACAATGAGAAAATAAGCAATAAATTATTCTACCAAATCTCCAAACTCGTACATGGATCAATGTAATATCATAAAAATTATCAAATAAATAGCATACATGATTGACAAGCTTCCCTAGGGATCCACACAACAAAATAATGATCCGGTGAAGTATCCAGATCAACTTAACAACTAGATACTTTTTTCTTCATGCATTCTGCTGGTAGAGTATTGTCTTCTACTTTCCTTGCCGGTAGGAATTGCTTCTAAACTGCGAACCACACTACTAACTCTAGTTGCCATGAATGGCAACACTAGCAGCCAAAAACAATCTCCTAAAGCCATATTTCAACAAACTTAGGGTACATCCAATTACCTATCGAATCTCCAAGAACATGATTTGATGTGTAATGAATATGGTTCTTGATGAAATGGGCATGGTTTTAAGTATAGAGATGTGTAGACATGATGCAATGAAAATGAGCAACATGAAAATTTGCATGATGCACATTTGACCATGTCCAAGCTATAAAAATAAATATATAATGCTATACATATATGTGTGTACAAGAGATGTATTTGGGATTGGTTGGTTTGTATTTACTATTCTTTGGTGTTTGGCTTATTACAAAGGTGATTTTAGGGAAACAATAATAATTATTCAAGCTCAATTTTGTTGAATTTTTGACAAGGAATAAAATAAGTACAAATATTATGTAACACCAAATAAACTTCTACACAAGAGAAAATAAATGAAGAATTATACTGTGCCAATAATGATACAATTGGAAATGAATGTATATAGTTATGAAATAGAAATCAAGAATTCAGCTACAAATATTAAATTAATTCTAGTAGATAACCAAATGGATATTGCTTGATAATATAAATAACTACAACAATAAGAAATAGAGAATAAAAGAGATCAATCCATAACAACATATTTACATGGAGAAATGAGATTTTAGGAAAAAATCTACCAATAAGAGAGGCTTAAGTCTATATCTTGAATTGAAATGCATTATAAGTCCAAGATCCATGGATGATAATAGTAGAGCCACACAAATTATTGGGTAAGTGTCAGTACTAATTGTAAAATAAGGTGATAGACTAATATAAAGTACAATAAAATTAGTATGATGCAAAGAAATGCATATGGGAGGATGCCAATGAAATGGTAATTATTTCCATTTTATTTTGAAGAATTTGCTAAAAATATGACACTATTTGTAGTAATGGAAAAAGTAGCCTTTTTCCTTGTTTCATTTGATAGTTGACATTAAAGTTAAACTAATGGTGTCTAGGAGTAGTGTTGTAATGTATTGTACAAATTCATACTATTATAGGATCTTTATTTGATGAAGGGTACTCCCCCTTACAATCTAAAACTCACAAAAACAATAGTAATGACACAAACAAAATGCAAGAAGGAAAGAAAATATTTTTTATTATCACTGAAATGAAAATGAAATTACAACACTATATTTGCCATCACACGGGCTTTCTGATTACATAAATCTTCAAATCTGCAAATCGAAGCCACCATCTACTCTGCTTTGGCCTCCCCTATGTAGTCCCCCTTTACATCCTTTATTTGGAAGGTGTAACCACCCTAGAATCTTCTGGAAAGTGTAACCACCCGAGAATCTTCTAGAAAGTGTGACTTCCTCAAGATGATATTTTGAAATTTTATTAATTTTGGTATTACAACTTTGTGGGGTCATAAATTTCGATCCAACCATCGGATTTTCTATTATAATACCTTTTCGGAAAGCTCTCAAGAAATATTCCACTAAAAAGTATGGACTAAAGGCCAACTACTTTCATTTTCCACCAAATTTCAGGCCCATCTAGAGCCTCTAAGTGCCTCAAAATTGACTCCAAAGATTTTTACTAGGATTTTTCAAAAATTAAAATTTTAATCACTCAAATAACAAATGGTATTGAAGTGATTTCTTCACCACTGCCTTCAATTTACCATTCTGGAGATCTGTGTAAGATTTAGTGTCCAACTGTGCATAAATGAAAACTTATTAAAATAGTAACCCTACCAAATTTAGCCCTTATTGAATATAAACAATTTATTTTGGGTGATGCAAGATTGCTCTTACACCTTGGATGCTCCTGCATTAGACACCTGAGGTAATTTGAAAGTGACCCTGTCACTTCTCAAGAGTTAGAGTGAAACCAAGATGGTTAACCTTAGACTTAGATAACCATGATGAATCTTAAATGGGCCTTCCTATCCATTTCACCAAACTCTATGCATATTACTTGTTTCTTGTGCTTCTTCTCGCATGGCTATCCAAAATGTCTTCTATCTCCTCCTTTTTTGAAGTAGGTGCTGGAATACTCCACTATGCCTCTATAATTTCTTTATCAATTCCTCCCTAATGATATTTTGTTAAATATGAGATATTAAACATAGGTGAAATATGAATTCCATCAGGAAACTCTGCCTCATATGCATTTCCTGAATCATGATTCTTTAGGATCTTGCATGGTCCAAATTTCTTCATCTTCAACTTGTATGTACCAATTGGAAACCTTTCCTTTTGCAAATTAACCATGACTTCATCTCCTACCTAGAACTCCTTATACCTCCTTTTCTAATCTTCCTTAGCCTTATACTAAGAGTTCATCTTATTGATATGCTTCTTCACCTCTTCATGCAAATTCTTCAGGTGCTCAGAAAAGTATTTAGCCTCATCACTACTCTTCTCTCCTTTATCCATCTTTCTTAGTTCATAAGCATTCCTTGAACTACTCCCATATACAATCTGGAATGGTGATTTACTAGTGCTCGTGTTGATAGAATTGTTATAAGAAAATTTTGCCTGTGGAAAAATCAAATCACATCCCTTTGGTTTATCTCCTATTGACCACCTTCATTTTTCCATCAGTTTGTGGATGGTGAGTAGAACTAAACTTCAAATTTGTCTTCAACTTCTTCCATAATGTTCTCCAGAAATAACCAAAAAATTTGGTATCCCTGTTTGAAACTATACTCTTTGGTAGACCATGTAGTCTCACCACCTATCTAAAAAAAAACTCTACAACATGAAAAACATTACTAGTCTTATGATACAGAATGAAATATGCCATCTTTGAAAATCTATCCACCACCACAAATATGGAATCATTCCCTCTCTATGTCCTTGGCAAGCCAAGAACAAAATCCATGCTAATATCCTCCCATGGCCTCCCAGGTACATGTAATGGTTGATACAATCCAATATTCTAGCTTGTTCCTTTCACAATTTGACATATTTTGCAACTTTGTACAAAATTCTTCACATCTTTTTGTAACTGTGGCTAATAATAATTCTCACTAACAAGAGCAATGGTCTTATCTCGACCAAAATGTCCGGCCAATCCTCCACTGTGCTTCTCCTTGATTAGATTATGTCTCATAGAACTCCTTGGAATACATAATTGGCTTCCTCTAGACAACATCCCATCTTGGATTAAGAAATCCAACCATGTCATCCTATCGAATGTAATAGGTTCCAAACAAGCTTTCCAAGATTCTGCAAAGTTTGGATCTTTAGGATACAAACTCTTGAGTTCATTGAACCCAACGATATCTATATTCATTTCTATAAAAAAAAAATTCCTTCTACTCAAGGAATCTACAACTCTATTTGACCTTCCACTCCTATGATTCAAAACAAAGGTATAACTCTGCAAAAAATCAACCCACTTTAAGTGCCTTTGATTTAACTTTCCTTGACTATTGAGATACTGCAAAGCCTAGTGATTAGTATATAAAACAAATTCTTTTGGAAACAAATAGTGTCTCCATTTCTTCAAATCCTGAACTATAGCATAAAACTCCTAATAATAGACAAAATATTTCTTCTTGGCATCATTAAAATTCTCACTAAAATAGGCAACAGGCTTACCTTCTTGACTCAAAATAGCTCCTATGGCAATTCCACTAGCATCACAATCTACCTGAAAGACCTTATTGAAATATAGAAGTGCCAAAATAGGTTGCTCTGTAACTTTCATATTCAACATATCAAAACTTTTTGCTTCTCCTATAGTCCACATAAACTCTTCTATATCCCCTCTCATTGCCTCAGTTAGAGGTGCACAAATACTACTGAAATTATTAATAAAATTTCTATAAAAACTTGCTAGAACATGAAATGATCTTACCTCTATAACATTCCTTGGGGCAGGCCATTCAATGATATCTTTCACCTTCTCTGGATCCATTTTAAGACCCTCTGATGAGACAACAAATCCAAGATACACCAACTCTCTTCAAAAAACTACATTTCTTCAAATTAATCAACAACTTCTCCTCCCTTAGATTCTCAAAAAAAATTCAGATATGCATCAAGTGCTACTCCAATGTCTTACTAAAAATCAAAATATCATCCAAATAAATAATAAAAAAAAATCCTAAAAACTCTTTCAATACCTCATTCATAAGCTGCATAAATGTGCTTGGTGCATTGGTTAGCCCAAAAGGCATGACTAACCATTCATACAAGCTCTCCTTGGTTTTAAAGGCTATCTTCCATTCATCTCCTTCTCTAATCCAGATCTGGTGATATCTACTCTTCAAATCTATCTTTGTGAAGTACTTAGCTCCACCCAAACAATCCATAATGTCATCCATTCTCGGCAAGGGAAATCTATACTTGATGGTGATCTTGTTGATGGCTCTAGAATCTATACACATCCGTCGTTCCCCATCCTTCTTTGGTGCTAGTACTTCAGGTACCTCACATGGGCTCAAACTCTCTCTAATCAATCATTTCTACAACAACTCTTGCACTTTTTTGTTCAACTCTTCACTCTCTATTAGATTCATATGATGAGTTGATTCATTCAACAAATCTGAAACCTCTACAGGTACTTCAGTAATATCTTCTTTATCAACTCTAGGGATCAATACAAAATGCATATACTCATCCTTCATACCTTCTAAGAACTTTCTTCCATCAACCAAACAAATTAATGAATTACTACATACCTTTTCCTCTTCCTCTTTCAAGGGCTTCAACTTATGACGAACTCCATCCTTTGTCAAAGAGTAGGTGTTGGAATTTCCATCATGTAGTACTCATCAATCAAACTTCCATGGTCTTCCTAACAACATATGACAAACATCCATAGGCATAATATCACACAATAACTCATCATGGTAATTTCCAATCTTGAACTTTACCAGACATTGTTCATTTACCAAAGCTTTATGGTCCTTCTACAATCAAGCAATTCGGTAGGGATTTGGATGCCTTCTTCTCTCCAACTACAACTTACTAACCATCTCTTCTAAAACAAGGTTATCAGTACTACCTCCATCAATAATAACATTACAAACTTTACCTTCACACTTACATCTAGTTGGAAATAAATTCTTCCTTTGAGTTAGTTCCTTCTCCTCATTGAACAAGGCTCTTCTATAACAAGAACCTCTCCTCTTTCTGCTTCCTCAAAATGTGAAGACTTAACATCTTCATCTACATGTGCAACTTGTGCATTACCCTCGAGTCTTCTATTTGTCCTCCTTTGATTGTGAGGACACTCATAGGCTCTATGTCCTTCTTATGCACTCTGGAAATAGGTTCCATGGAAGCCTCTTCTTCCCGGTCCTTATCTAGATATTCCCCTTCCTCTTTGGTCTCCATTATTCTGATCACGAGGATGGTAGGTGTTATCTCCTTTCTAGATATGGTTGCTACTGGAGACTTCACCCTTCTTTTGATCTTCATTTCAACCTCCATATGACCATCCACTGGTCTTTCCTACATGACCTCCACCTTGTTGTTTGTTCTCAAACCTCTCGTTTAGTCGTTCTTCAACCTTTAGAGAAAACTGATAAGTGTCCTCAATGGTGGTCATTATTACCAGTGCCAATTCTTCCTATATTCTTGGCTTCAACCCATTAAAATAATGAGCAAACTTCTCTTTATTCACCTCAGAATGTCTTTTGTGAATCAACACCTTGTGAAATTCCTCTATGTACTCTTTCACTGTCCTTGTCCCTTGCCTCAAGCTCTGCATCTTCTTAAGAAGCTCCAATTCGTAATTGACTAGAATAAATTGTTTCTTTAATTTTGACACCATTTTTTTCCATCTAAATTTTTTATCTTTCCCTTGTCTTCCTCTTTCTGACTAGACCTCTTTCCACCATATACGAGTGTGACCTTTCAATTTTTTCTTTGCAAACCTCACTCTATGAGGATCTTTAATCTCCTCAAACTCAAAAAATTCCTCCATGTCAATAATCTAATCAATCAATTCTTCAGGATTTAGATTTCCACTAAAAGTTGAAACCTCCATTTTAGGTCTCTTCCGAATGCATGTGATCACTCGCAACAATCTTATTTCTCCAGGATCCATTGGATCCTGCTCTTCCTCTTCCATTTCCTCTTTTGTTTCATCTTCACTATCATCTCTATCTTGTTGCACATCTCTACTTCGAACCTCTTGTTGCAAGGTTTCTAGTTTCCTTCTAAGGGCTTTGATTTCATGTCTAGGAAGATTTCTTCCTCCACCACCTCAACCTCTACCTCTGCCATGCTAGGCAAATCCTAGAGGCATCTTGAACTCAACCCACACTCATAGGTCCTGTTGCAACTACCTCACATTCGACGCTCTATTACAGACTCAAGAACTCCTACTCTAATACCACTTGATGAAGGGTACTCCCCCTTACAATCTAAAACTTAGAAAAACAACAGATAATGGCACAAACAAATGCAAGAAGGAAAATAAATATTTTCTATTATCACTAAAATCAAAATGAAATTACAACATTATATTTTCCATCACATGGGCTTTCTGATTGCATAAATCTCAAATTAGAGCCACCATCCACTTTTCTCTAGCCTCCCCTTTGTAGCCCCCCTTTACATCCTTTATATGGAAGGTGTAACGCCCTAGAATCCCCTAGAAAGTGTAACCACCCAAGAATCTTCTAGAAAGTGTAACTTCCTCTAGAAGATAGTTTGAAATTTTATTAATTTTGGTATTACAACTTCGTGGGGTCATAATTTTCAATCTGACCATCATATTTTCTATTATAATACATTTTCTAAAATCTCTCAGGAAATCTTCCACAAATTTTAGGCCCATCCGGAGCCTCTAAGTGGCTAAAAATTAACTTTGAAGATTTTCACAAGGATTTTTAAAAAATTAAAATTTTAATATCACTCAAATGAGAAATGGTATTGAAGTGATTTCTTTGTCATTTGCTTCAATTTACCATTCCGGAGGTCTGTGTAAGATTTAGTGTCCAACTGTGCATAAATGAAAACTTACTAAAATAGTAACCCTGCCAAATTTAGCCCTTATTGAAAAGAGATAACATTTTGTTTTGGGTGATGTCAGATTGCTCTTACACCTTAGATGCTCCTACATCATTATTTAACTAAATCATGCTTTAATTGGTCCTTTGCAAAGGTTTTGTAAGGTTTTGTGACACCCTTTCACACTTTTCTAGGACTTATTTACTTAATTAAGCCTAATGGGCCCGTTTTCAATTAAAATGTACATAATGTATGCCTTGTTTAGTTGTTGTAAAGTGTTTTAAATCACTTTCACACTTATATATGTGATCCTAATTCATTGTGGTTAATTGGAGCTATTAACCCCCTTTTAATTCAAATTTAGGCCTTAATTTTGGCACCTCTTGAGGATCCTTCCCAACAATCATAAATTAAATAAATTATTTCATCAAGAAAAATTTGGTCTTGGTAACCTAAGCTAGGAACCATTCACCCTTACTAGCAAATGGGTCCTCTCTTAATAGGACCCCCCTTTTTCTGGTGATCTAGAATTGATTTTTTTCTTTCTTTCAGATCCCCAAAGCTATGTCTTGGAAAGTTAGCCAGGACCCATTCACCTTTGGTGGAAAATGAGTCCTCCCTTAATGAGATCCTAATTTTTTTATTTCATTATGGTGGGATTTTAATTATCTTTCTTTCCAGATCTAGTGTCAGCCTTAATTCTTTGAATTTTGAGGTTAATCTCCTAATTTAGTATAAATAAGGGGTTAATTCACATTGTTCCATCTAATATTTTCAAAGGAGCATCCTAATACTTCACAAGAGCATTATAGATCATTCCAAGAGAATTTACAAGGCATTACAAGGTAGATTTCAAGTGATTATTGCACCAATTAAAGGTCTTATCCTCATGTCAAGGGTTTAATGCATGCATGTGTGTTGAGCTAAGAAGTGAATGTTGCATTGAGGATCTATTTACAAGCATTATCTTACATCCAAGATCTACTTTCTTCATGGCCACTACATGTTAGTGTACAAATTTGATTCATAAGACAACTTTCAAGGTGACATCATTTACATTATTACACTTCCATGCATCATTTCGTTTATTTCATCAGTTGGTTTAATTACCTACAAGGGGTTTGACTGAGGAAAACTCCCATTCACTAAAAAATCAACAATTTTGGTGCCCTTGAATGTGTGATTGCAGATTTTATAGGTTGAGAAAGATTTGGAGCAAAGTTACAAAGTTGTCAAAGTTGCTAAATTTGTCATCCACATGGCAAGATCACAGAAAGAGATCTACAAAATTAACTACAAGCTTCCAAAACTTGATAACTAGAATTTTAAGAGTGTAGAAATCAAGGTACAAGATCCTGAAATTAGTTTTCCAAAACCTTAAAAGGACCCATTCGCCAGTGAAGGCGAATGAGTCCTCCATAGCTCAAAAATAACAACTTCCTAGCCAAGTACATAGCTTTTTATGCTTTAAAAACATTCCTCATAGTTTCTATAATAGTTAGGTTGCATTCCTAGTTGTTTTTATCATCATATTTTGTATAATTTAAAGTGATATGGTCCTTGAAAAATAAGTGATCCATCCACTTGTCCATACATTAGGGTGGATCCTATTTTTCACCATTATCATTTTTGGTGAACCCAATTCATTCAACATTGCATTTTTATAATTTTTTTAGAATCTTATTGCATATTAAGTTAAAATATTACATTCATTGCATTTAGATTTGTATTGAATTAGGGTTTTCTTCTTTTGCATTTAAATATTGCATATCATTTAGGGTTTATATTTGCATTGTCTTGCACGTCTTAAATCTGAAAATTACAAAAACAAATTAGTCATTTTGCATCTCATTTAGATCTCATTTAGTTGCATTTGATAATAAAAAAAAATTGCATTTCAAATTAGGTCTTGCATTTCATCTTTTTATTACATTTTTGCATTGAATTTCTGGAAAATTTGAAACTACATTTCACTCTCTGTAACCTGGAACTAAAATATAAATAAGAGAGCTTGCAAATAATTCAAAAATAATTTAAAAATACCTAACCAAGACCCATTCACAATTACTAGCGAATAATTCTCTGAGCAGGTCCTATTTGTACCTTCTATCACCTGAAAAGACATCAAATCTGACTCTGAAATCCATAGAAAGATCCCAAAAACACCTAACCAAGACCCATTCACCCTTGCTAGAAAATGAGTCACTGTTAGCTATAGATCTACAATTTTAGGACATTAAAATCTCAATTTTTAGCTTTTGTTTGGTGCATTTATCTTACTATTTCAGTTTATGGATTTGTTGTTTCATTAATTTCACTGCATTTAGCTTAAAATGCTTCATTTTAGTGCATTGTTAAAAGTTAAAAATTGCATCAAAACATTTCATTTATAGCTTATTGCATTATGTAATCATTAAATTACCATGTTTAGGTTTGAAATTCTAAAAATGGAGAATTGTTTAAGCAATGTGTGGAAGTCATTGTTCTCTTTGGTTGATGTTTCAAATTATGTTTTTGGAAATGAGCCTAATGACATTGAACTCACTCATGCTCACACAAATCCTAATGCATGTCCTCCTCATGATGTTAACATCATTGGAGAAGATGATACCAACATGAATGAATTGATAAATGATTGCCTTAAAAACCTTGATTCCAATGCATCCTTTTTATCCTTCAATGAAACAACCAACACAACTTGAAATGTTTGACCTATTACATCTTGAAACTAAGCCACAAGTTGAACCTAAGTCCTGCTACCATAGGTGAACCTATGATGCAAGAGTAGCCACTGGTGTAAGGGCAATCTTGAATCACCCAAAAATAGTTAAATTTTAAGTTATTTAATTTTTAGATGTTTTTACATTTTTGGATACCCTTTTTGTTATAATGAAATTCCCAATTTATGGTTTTTATTTTCTATTCCTGGGTTGAAAGATATTGTAGTTTTAGTTTCCCAAATTTGCACCTGAAAATCTTCTGAGTTAGATTTGAGGCATTCAGAGTTCCCGTAATGGCCCTGAAACTTGCCAAAATTGGCGTAGCAAATTTTGAGTGCGTTATTAACTTTGAGACCTTTCCAACAATTCAAATGGTTTGTGTATCAGAGTCTCAGATCAAAAGTTATGGCCCTGGGAAGTTGGCACACTTTCTAGAAGATACAATTGCAAATGTTCTTTTAAAATTTGAACTTCAAGTTGTAATTTTTTGGTGCCAAACTGCCTAAACTCAAATTTGAATGTTGTTTTGGCTCCAAACTAAAGAGGAGCTCTATTTATTGGCGGGTTTCTAATTTTTGGATAACTTTTTGGGGATAAGCTCACATATTGCAAAAGGGTGATTCTGTAGCTTTCTGTAACTTGCATGTGTTGTAGAACTTGGGGATTTGAGATCCTCCCCAGATGTAAGAAGGCTTCCATTTTCTGAATAATAAAATTATTCTCTTTGCTTGTGGGTTATTTTTCTAAGTCTCTCGAGCTACCAACAAGTGGTATCGTGCCGGTTTCTTTGAGCATGTGGACAGACGATCATGAGGCGCCTACACCCGTGACCGTGGTTGTGGGTCGAGGTCAAGAAAGATTCCTCCAAGAGTGGTGCCTGGTAGGTGTGGTGGTGCCAAAGGTGGTCAAGGTGGCAGAAATGCTGATAGAATAGATGCACTGGCAACCCTCCAGAGACAGATTGATGCGTTACAAGAGCAGTTGAGAAGAGGGTTAAACCCGAGGGAGGAAAGTGAGGATGAAGGAGAGGAAGAAGGTTCAAATGTAGAAGAGGAAGAAGAAGCAATTGATCAAGACCAAATGTAGCTAATAAGGGCCATTTCGAAGATCGGGAAAAGACCCAGAGTAGAAGTCCCCAATTATTTCGAAAGTCTAAACCCAGAAGAGTTGATCGACTAGATCAACGAGCTAGAAGAATATTTTGAGTATGAGGAAATAGAGGACCCAGATCGGGTTAAGTTTGTGAAAATGAAGCTGAAGGGCCATGCCAGTATTTGGTGGAAAGAGGTCTAGCTGGAAAGAAATTGAAGAGGAAAAGGAAATATCACTGTGAATGGGATTGCATGGTAGAGAAAACTAAAGAAGTAGTTCATACCTCGCTGATCAATGAAGTTAGGATCTCGCTGAAGAAATTGCAAGGGTTGAAATAAGGAAGTAGATCTGTGAAAGAATATACTGAAGATTTTCACAAGATAATCATCAGAACGGGTCACACAGAGGCCAATAAGGAGAAGGTAGCCCGATATCTTAATGGGTTACGACCGAGCATTTAGGAGGAGTTAAGCCTAGTTAGAACGACCACCATTGAGGATGTGTATTAGTTTGCTCTGAAGGTGGAAGAGAAGATGAACAAAAGATTTGATGGCAAGCAAAAAGGACGAGGAGGTCAAAGCGGAAGGGGCAATGGCAGACCTTCAGGAAGCCAAAATGATGATGAAAAGAAAAGTGAAGATGTGGGTACCAGCCGAAGCCAAAGGAATGACAACTTCTACCGCCCTCATGATCAAAACAGTGGTGATCAAAGAGGTAGAGAATGAGGGAGATATGGACAAGGATCTGGAAGAGGTGGTTTCAAAGGAACGTGCGGTTTCCAAGTAGTGGTGAAGAAGGGCATCAAGCCTATGAATGTCCACAACACCAAGGAAGGCAAACAAAAGACCAGAAGGTTGTGGAAGGGTTGCACATGCAAATGAGGAGGCCCAATCTGAACATTCAGATGATGCTGAAAGGGGAGAAGCCCTAGTGATTAGAGACCGGTGATCGAGGAAAAGGAACCAAAACAAAGAATCTATTTTGCACAAGGTGCAAGTGTGAAGGAAAATGTTGTGATGTCATTATTGATGGAGGGAGCATTGATAATCTGGTGTCAGAAGAGATGGTCACAAAGTTGAAGCTGAAGAGGGAAAGGCACCCACATCCGTATTGGATTGCCTGGTTGCAGAAAGACCACGAAGTTTTGGTCAATAAGCAGTGCCTAGTAAAGTTCAAGATCGGGAGCTACCATGATGAGGTACTCTGTGATATTATCCCCATGGATGCATGTCACATGTTGTTGAGGAGGCCATGGTAGTTTGATAGGG
>VDFB02363576.1:84560-162637 GCA_007258455.2 Sequoia sempervirens
AGCATAACATATTTTGAGCATGTTATTGACTTCGATACCTTTCCAACGGTTCAAACGGTTCGCGTATCGGAGTCCCAGATCAAAAGTTATGGCCCCAGGAAGTTGGCGCCCCAGGAAGTTGGCGCACTTTCTAGAAGATACAATTGCAAATGTTCTTTTGAAATTTGAACTTCAAGTTGTAATTTTTCGGTGCCAAACCGCCTAAACTCAAATTTGAATGTTGTTTTGGCTTCAAACTAAAGAGGAGCTCTATTTATGGCCGGGTTTCTAATTTTTGGGTATCTTTTTGGGGACAAGCTCGCATATTGTGAAAGGGTGATTATGTAGCTTTTTGTAACTTGCATGTGTTGTAGAACTTGGGGATTTGAGATCCTCTGCATGTAAGAAGCTCCATTTTCTGAATAATAAAATTATTCTCTTGTTTGTGGGTTATTTTCTAAGTCTCGGGCTGTGCCCTCATCAACCCAGCACATCTAAACAAGAAAACATTCAACCATCCTATTTCAACAAAGTAACCAAGACATCAATCAACCTTGAAGAGACATATGGCAAAGGATTTATGATCTTACACAAAAAATGATGTAATACAAGTGAACATGAAATTCATCAAGTCCTAGAGCAAATACCAACTAAAGAAACCAAAGGGATAGGATATCAAGATCCTCCTCGCAACATACATGCTCCTAAAGAGTACCTAAGGATTTTTAGTGATGGTATGATTATGTTAGACTCTCGTCTTGATATAAATGTCCTCCATATTTAGAACAACCCATACCTCCTACTAATAAGGATAATACAGACAAGATCATCTTAGGACCTCCTGCCCCTAATCCCATCTAGAGAAGTTAGTGAATATAGCAAGCGCAAGAGGCCTTACAAGCTATAGAAACTAAAATTCCCTTGTCCACCACCTAAAAGTGAAAGGAAACTAGAACTGCTTAAAAAAAAAGAACTTATAACATTACCACCAATGAAAGATGGGCTCATACTATACGCCAAAGATGCCAAAGTTCCACATTGCCAATACCAAAGAACTCTTGCACATAGTAATGATGAGTGTCATGCATTCAAATTAGTACTGAGCAACTTTCACTTCGATGCCAATGCTTGTCATCTAGTGATTCAATAATGTGCCCCTTCCACCCCTTGCCATGTAATAGTTGTAGAATCTTAAAACATTCTCACTATTACATGTTTTTACACTTATTGCAAATCATTTTCTTTAATGAAAGGAGCTCATTTTCATCACCTATCTTGGCTCATTCCTTCCTTGCACAAAGTGGGGGAAAGAATTTGATGGCCTTGTCCTAGTAATGCATTTATTAATGTTGTCCTTTTGGCTAGTTTCCCGTCTTCCACTTATACCGACTGAGATTGGGAGGCAGACAACCTACTTTAGGTTGACTAGCCTGTGCATTACTAGTATTTTTCTTTTTCATTTTTCTTTGTGATTGCATGTGTGTAATGTGATCCCCCATGTCATTGTGTTTGATGTTCCTCTCTCTCTTTTGTGCATTATTCTATATGTCATAATTATCATTTTTCATTTGTCTTGTGTTTTCCTTTTGGGGATGATGCAAGGCGTTGATACATTCATGTCTCTTCCATGTTGACCCAAAAAAATTTCTTTTATATTTTTCATTTATCTTGTGTTTTTCTTTTGGGGATGGTGCAAGGCATCAAGACATTCATGTCTCTTCCATGTTGACCCAAAAGGTTTTTCTTTATCTTTTCCATTTTTCTTGTGTTTTCCTTTTGGGGATGATGCAAGGCATCAAGATATTCATGTCTCTTCCATGCTGACCCAAAATTATTTCTTTTATCTTTTTCATTTGTCTTGTGTTTTCCTTTTGGGATGACGTAAGGTGTCAATACATTCATGTCTCTTCCAAGTTGACCCAAAAGCCTTTTCTTTATATTTTTTCACTTGTCTTTTGTTTTCCTTTTGGGGATGATGGAAGGGATCGAGAAATTCATGTTTCTTCCATGTTTACCTAGAAGTATTTTTCTTTTTTTTTGCTCTCTTTGTGTCATTCTTCTAGTTTTGTGAGCATTTGGGGAATCATGATAATTCCATGTTCTATGGAAACATTGTAGCACAAACATATTGACCCAAAATCGATAGATCCATTATATGTTTGTGGGGGAAACCCTTCCTTCCTATTTCATGATGCAACTTGTTTCAAAAACATGACTTGGCATAGGGTTTTTCAAGGAAATATTTCATGTCTTAGGAAAAAATCATTGGCTACTTTAAAGCAATTTCTCACAGTGATGGTGTAGCAACTACTTTAAAGTGGGGGAATACAATGATGACATCTTTTGGAAAATTTCATGTGGTGTGATTTTTCTTTCTTCCTATGATGTGACCTCTTCTTGGTGGTTTCATTGGGTTTGATTCCATCCAAGAGTGTATGATCCCCTTTCATGGCATGATGTGAATGAGGCATCCAATGGGTGATCTGAAACCTTGATTTTTCCTCTCTTAGAGACATTAGGCATAGTGCTCCCTAAGAGGAAGACTGTTACATGAACAAAGAAAAATCCCCTTTTAGAAATTTTTTTACATGACATTCAAAAGCATTTAGAAAATAATTTTATTTTTGGTTCCTTATTAAATTTATCAAGAGGATAATTTTGGTGCAGTTAGTATGATGGGAAGCCAATACACTGGCATGACTTTCTCATTATATAGTGGGAAGTTGACACAATATAATGCCTTTCTCACTAAACCACTTCCTTGAGACAACTCACCTAGTGGACCAACTGAGGTTCCACTACCTGAGAGTGAGAAAAAAATGCTATGGATAAACAACCATCGCCTCACATTGCATTGAGTCAGTTGTGCTTGATCCTTGTTTCTGTTTTCTTTTTCTTTTGGCCTTTGACAGGGTATGATCATGTATCTATGTAATTGTTGCATACTTAATTGTCTTGAATGTCTACTTTAGTTTGAGTTTTACATGGAGTCATCCTCTCACTAAAGTGGGGGAAAAATCTAGTAACTAAAAAAGTAGCCTTTTCCTTGCTTGATCTAATAATTGGCATTAAAGTTAAACTAATGGTGTCTTGGAGTAGTTTTGTAATGTCTTGTACATATTCACACTATTCTAGGACCTTTATTTAACCAAATCATGTTTTAATTGGTCCTTTGCAAGGGTATTGTAAAGTGTTGTGACACACTCTTCTAGGACTTATTTGATTAATTAAGCCTAATGGGCCCATTTTCAATTAAAATGTACATAATGTATGCCTTGTTTAGGTGTTGTAAAGTGTTTTAAATCACTTTCACACTTATCTAGGTGATCCTAATTCATTGTGGTTAATTAGAGTTATTAACCCCCTTTTAATTCAAATTTAGGCCTTAATTTGGACACCTCCCGAGGATCCTTCCTGACAATCATAAAGTAAATGTCAAATTATTTCATTGGGAATCTAGAATTGATTTTTGGCCTTCTTTCAAGTCCCTGAAGCTTGGCCCTGGAAACTTAGCCAAGACCCATTCACCTTTGGTGGTGAATGGGTCCTCCTTTAATGAGACCCTAATTTTTGAATTTCATTATGGTGGGAATTTAATTATATTTCTTTCTAGATCTAGTGCTGGCTTTAATTCCTTGAATTTTGGGGTTAATCTCCTAATTTAGTATAAATAAGGAGTCAATTCATGTTATTTCACCTAATATTTTCAAGAGATCATCCTAATACCTCACAAGATGATTATAGAGAATTCCAAGAGCATTTACAAGGCATTAAAAGGTAGACTTCAAGTGATTATTGCAGAAATTTGAGGTCTTATCATCATGTCAAGGATTTAATGCATGCATGTGTGTTGAGCTAAAAAGTGAATCTTGCATTGACGATATATTTACAAGAATTATCTTACATCCAAGATTTACATTCTTCATGGAAACTACATGTTAGTATGCAGATTTGATTCACAATAAAAGTTCCAAGGTGACATCATTTACATTATTGCACTTTCATGCTTCATTTCATTTATTTCATCAATTAGTTTAATTACCTAGAAGGGATTTGACTGAGGAAAACCCCCATTCACTAAAAAATCAACAAGTTTTCTGCCCTTGAATGTGCGATTGCAAATTTTATAGGTTGAGAAAGATTTGGATCAAAGTAGCTAAAGTTGTCATTCATATTGTAAGATCATGCAAAGAGCTCTACAAAATTAACTACAAAATTCTAGAACTTGATAATCATGATTTGAAGAGTGTAAATATCAAGGTACAAGATCTTGAAATTAGTTTTTTGAAACCCTAAAAGGACCCATTCACCATTGAAGGAAAATGAGTCCTTCATAGCTCAAAAACAACGTTTTGGCTAGGTACACATCTTTTTATGCTCTAAAAACATTCCTCATAGTTGCTATAACATTTAGGTTGCATTCCTAGTTGTTTTTAGCATCATATTTTACATAATTTGATGTGATATGGTCCTTGAAAAATAAGTGATCCATCCTCTTGTCCATGCATTAGGGTGGATCCTATTTTTCACCATTATCACTATTTAAGTTTAATTTGTTTTGTCTAAGACTATTGTTTCATGCATCGAGATAATGCACATTATATGGGAGGATGTCATGATCCACTCCCTTAGAAGGTTTAAAATTTTATTTAGTAGTTTCTTTGTAATAATAACACAGTTTTAAATAATCTTAAGAAAAACATTTTTTATTTAAAAGTATATAATTTCCATTTATATCTACAATGTTTGAAACTAACAATAAAGGGAAGCTATAGAACCAAAATTTTGAGAGGTCAATCAGAATCAAAAAGGTCCCAAGAGCAATTATATAGCTCTATGCAATTTTCATGAAGTGGGGAGGCATTGGAAAAAGACATCACTACAACCTAACCTCAAATCACTCTCCTTGGGTGAAATAATCATGCATTATTTCCTTCCTGTGGGTATAACATGTGTGAAAAAATAGAATTATAAGAAGTAAAAGATAGGATTCAAAGGGGAGGATCAGATTCACTCATTTTGTGAAATTCATTCTAAATTTTTTAATATTTTTATTGTGGTCTTTCTTTTTTTTAATTATCATTTTCTAGGAGTAAGAGAATCATAGAATTTATTTGGCTCAATATCACTAGGTTATATTGTTTATTTTGTTCAAAAGGAGAGGAAGAAAGAGTCGCATTGGTTGGGCATGGATATTTGGCCAGTACTTTTTCCTTTCCCTTAAAAAATTTATATAAAACTTCAATGATCCTAAGTATGTAAGACATTGTTGAATTCATTCAATAGTTATAATTTAATATTGTCTTTTGCATGGACTAGAGGGTATGTGTATGATCATGATGGGCCAAAAAGTGGTGATATGATGGGTATGTGGTTGACGAGTTTTTTTTACTAAAAATTGATTAAATGAAAAGGGTTTTTAAAGGAGATTCTCAGCTTTCCACCAATATAAATTATGATTTACTTTGAATTTAATAAATAATTATTATTCATTTTCTATTTGAATTATGACTAAATTCCTATTTGATAGGTTGATTGAAAAAAATTTATAGCTTTCAAATGGTGTAACATTTTTTGAATCCAAAACATGCATCACATTCTATACTTCACATCATATAGGATTAAAAAAAATGAATTTCATGAAATTTTGACCAAGTTAAGGTTGACAATCATACAGGTTTTTATATTTTTTAAAAGTTGTAAGAAAAAATTCATAATTAATTATTTACTTGGAAAAAAATGACAAAAAAATATGCATCATATCGAAACATGAGTCCTCTACTTATATCTAAAATATTATAGAAAAATATTATCATTTTATTGTGGTTAGGGTGGTCAAAGAAACACCTACTTCTTATTTTTTCCCTAAAATTTAAGTACTACTGCATTGAAATTTTAAATTTTTACCAAATAGTTTTTTTTTTTAAAAACAAACCTAGTAGTTTAGAAACTACATTCAATTTTCTATAGATTCCATTCTTACATATTTTTGAAATAATATAGATAACTTATTCAAATTTTTACATCAAGTTGCCTAATTCTAATTTTTTTGAATTTTTTGCCACTTAAGGGCCTATTTTTTCCATGATGATCCTGCACATACCCTAGAGAGAAATAGGTTAGAATGATTGTTTATACAACAATCTTCTAGGTGCATAGTAGGAAATTACAGGTCATTTGCATGTTAAATTAATGGATTCATTTCCTTGTATGTGCTTCCACATTACATACATATATAACCAATCATTTCCAACCATAATATCTAAAATATAAATGTGTCATATGTATCCTATCTAAAACTATCCTTTCAACTAAGGTAGAGAGGATGTCTTGTAGCATGAACATAATATTGGGATCATAAAATTATAATGGATCATACTCTAAATAAATTAGGTAAATATTTCATTACTATGACTTACTTGAAGACAACCATTCACAAAAAATATGTACCAATCCCAGTCATGGTTGATGATTCTCTTATATGTATTCTTGATTAGGAAATATCACCATGGCTTCTTTTACACAATTTTCAAAACATATAACTATAATATGCATAAGAAAACTTACTATTAACTTTTAAATGTTGGTCCTTAATTAATTATATGTCATTCCACGATTTGCATGAATTAATATTTCACAAATCATGATTATGATTTTGAGATGGTGGTAAGAAATAATATTTGACCCCTTAATTGCTATTATCACTAACATCCTCATATTCTATGGTATTTTAATCAAATTTTTCTCATTGATGATTTAATCTCTCCATGCCCAAATAATTTTGTGTATGTTTGAGACCACATACCATAAGAAAATAATTTTACCCTTCCTGATAGAGAGTGACATGTTTAGTCTAACAAGATTGCTACCTCTCCTTAGTATTCATTATTCTATGAAATTTTAATAGTTATTTACTATACCTTATTAACTAAATTTTCTTATGAATGGTCTCAATATGTCCTTTTTGTTATTTTATTACTAGCTAGCATCCTTATAAATATTAGCTATGTAATCTAATCTCAAGAAAATTTTAGATGGACAACCCAATAGTTAAAAAAAGGTCTCAAAATTTGATAAGGGCATGATTCGATGGTCAATTCACTTGGTTTTAGTGACGACCACTAGGGTTCAAACCCTCATTGGGCCAAAGTGCTCATAGGCATTGTACCTTTGTTGGACCAATGTGCTCATGGGTTTGGTAGTTTCTTGTGGTTTCTTGTACCTAGTTCATAGATATAGTAAAAAGTGTTTACCCCTAATAATATGGGTGCATTGCACCTTAAAAAAAAAGATCTTAAACAATAAATTTATAGGGAGAGATGTTTTTGCATCTTTGAAACACAATAGCCAACATTGCAATGCTACACCCAGAAATAAAGAAACAACAAATTTATAGTGTACAACTAGTTATAGATGATCCAATTTGTATAAGGTTGCAAATAATTATCACAATGATCTTGAGTCTTCTATTAGAGTTAAAGGAAACTAATGATAGCATTACAATAAGAGTAAATAGTTTGGTTTGAAAATAATACCAATGAATATTGAGTTTTCATTATATATGTTCTTTTCTATAATTGTAATCCATATGAAATTTCTATATATGTTGAATTACAAATAAGATAGACATTAGTGAAACCTATGGACTAATTACTTAGTTTCACATTAAAATATAAAATTAGAATTAAATATTTATTTATTTACTTTCATAAATTGTGTAGATGGGATTAATTTCATTCTTATTATGAGAATGGAATATGAAATATTAACCTTGTTATTTAAAGAAACTATAATTGTAAGTTAAGAGTGATATCAATCATAGGGTAAGTTGATCTTATTAAATCGTTATTTAATCATTCTTAAGTCTCTCTCTCACACACAATCATATATAAATGATATAATAACACTAATCCTAAGCTAGCAAAAGTTAAATAATAGAGAACTCAAGATGAATATAATGTTAGGGTTAGGAGGTAGATATCTATCAGTTAAATTCAGATTTGAACAATAAAATAGAGAAATATAATGCATAGAAATAATGGAAAATGATAAGACAACAAAATTATTTAACGTGGTTCACCCAAAATCGGGCTACATCAACCAAGAAGGTCCAATATATATTAAAATTCTAGAAAAAAATTTTACGAAGAGATGCAACATGTGTAATTGCAACAACATTTTTCATCACATTCTAACAGTGTTGTTTTTACATAGCCTTTGTTATGAGTACCTACAACACTTTCTACGTTTTTCCAACCATAAAACTGTAAATTTTTGCTAACGTTTTTAATGCCCTGCTACGCTAAAAAATCTGATACAATGTTGGAATATGTTCCCACACATGTCCCATTAATTACAAATGAAGTGTGGCCACTAGTTTTGTGTCATGCATCCAATAACACACTTTATTTCTGGTGGCTACAATAACTAAATGTATTTATCTTTAACTAAATATTGTAACTGATCATTTCCAACATTTAATAATTGTTTGTAACTGTTATTTTAAATACAAGTGCAACAAAATATTTAATAGTGCAACAAATTACTTAATAAAAATAATATGAGTATTTTTTTTTAGTTAGATTTGTCTCCATAACACAACAATCTCTCACTTGGAGATAGATTAGACTCCACTCCATACCATCTCCCACTTGGAGATTGATCATAACACCGTTGTCCCTGCAACTCCCATTGTAAATAAGCACCTTGGACAGTTTTGTTCTATTTTAGTTAAATTCAATCTTGAAGGCCAACTAAAGCTGAAGAGGAGCTCAACTTCTCCCTTGTCACCTCCTTCATAAAAATATGTGTTGGATTATCATCCATATGAATCTTATCCAACCTTACATGTCCATGCTCGAACACTAATTGAATAAAATGATATCTCATTTATATGTGTTTTATTTTTGAGTGCAAGGAAAAATTCTTTGCAAGATGTATATCACTCTAATTATGTGTAAACAAGTAAATTTTAGCCTGTTGTTTTCCCAACTCTTCAATGAAAAGTTACAACCATATCATCTCTTTTCTTCCTCTATTGCAGCTACATACTTTTCCTCCATGGTGGATAAAGAAACTATCTTTGCAACCGAGAAATATAACTCATGACAATCCCACCAATTGTAAAAGGATAACCTATGGTACTTCGCCTGGTATCAACATCCCCTGCCAAATTTGAGTCAGTAAATTAGTATTAGAGCCCCCAAAACATAAAAAATTATTGGATGCACCTTTCAAATACCTAAGAATCCATTTTACCGCATTCTAATGCTCCATTATGGGATTACTCATATACTTGCTAACAACTCCTATGACATGTGCAATATCTAGTATTGTGCATACCATGGTGTACATTAAATTTCCTATAGTTGAAGCATATGATACCTTGGAAATTTTATCTTCCTACTCTTGTTTCTTTGGACACATATCCTTAGTCAATTTGACATGACTAGGAAAAGGTGTGCTAATAGCTTTTGCTTTCTCCATATGAAATTGCTACAACACCTTATCAATATAATCAATTAGTGATCCCTTAACAATGGGTTACACTTTTTAGCCAAAGTTGACATTGAACTTAAGTTTTTTAACTAAATCTTCACTTTCAGACACATATAGCTACTAAACCATGAGGAATTTGAAGATGATGCAAACCAGTGATTTGTGACATTTTTCCTATAGATTCTAAATGTGTATATTTTTTAAATTTTGGAATCAAATTCCATTATTTTTCTCCATCTCCTTTGATAACTAGTTTTTAATGATAAACAAAATTTTTAAAGAGTGGTGTTTACTGTATAACACATAAAAAAATTTATATGAAGGATAAAATTCTATTTTTTTGGGATTTAGATCTATAACTATGATATCTAGCTCCTTCATTTGGTTTCATAGTGTTTTATTAAATATGGTTTTCTTAATTAAGTTTTGAAGTAAAACCAACTACAATTTAGACATAGATGTACTATATAACATATATTTTTTTTTGTATGTATTGAAATTCAATTTTTTTTGTTGGATCAAGGACATCAATACCAAGCACCCAAATATTTTTTTATTTTTTTTATAATCTACCATTTTCCCACATTTGCAGAACATAGAGCTTGATTATCGATGAAAACCCTACATTCACAAGAAATAAAAAATAAATATAATAATCAAATTGAATATATTTAAAGTTATACTTTTTGGGAAGCTTATAATAAGTACAACATGCTTACAAAATATAAATTTTAAATGAATTCATTTGATGCCCCAAAAGGTAAATCAAAATTGGTTTTTATCAACATTTTGATAGGTGTAGAGGAGACTCCATTATAAGTATGGTTTAAAACTAGTAGGGTTCTATTCAAGGGGGTTTGATCAAACCCTCCTCAATTAGAATCCTTTAAATAGAACCTTTAAATGCTTAAATAATTATATTGTCTAAAAATATGCAATTTTAGCAAAAATTAGGATGTCCCAAAAAGTGTAACCCATTATTGTGGCTCAACCACAGCCTAAGATAAAAATAATTTTCTATTTTTCTTATCTCTAGTAATCTTTATAGCAAGGATTTGTTTTGCTACCCCTAAATCCTTCATAGCAAATGAATTTACTAAATGTTGTTTTAACTCCCTTATGTGATCCATGTTAGACCTCATTACAAGCATATCAACAACATATAAACACAAAATAACTATCATCATCTAAACTCTTAAAATAAACACAATGGTCTAAATTACATCAGCTATAACCTTGCTCAACCATAAAACTATCAAATTTAATATACCATTACCAATGTGCTTGTTTCAAGCCATATAAACTTTTCTTCAATTTGTACATCAATTTATCCTTATCTTTGACCTTAAATCCTTGTCATTGTTCCATATATATTTAGTCCTCCAAATCACCATGGAGAAAAGTAGTTTTAACATCTAGTTGTTCCAAATACAAATCTTCAATAGCCACAATACTTAAAATAGTATGAATAGAAGTCATTTTAACAACTGGAGAAAATATTTCATAAAAATAAATTACCTTTTTCTATGAAAATCCCTTTACAACTAACCTGGATTTAAATCTTTTCTTACCTCTGTCTTCCTCTTTCAGCCTATAAACCCATTTTTTAGTAAATCCTTTTTACTTGCAGGCAACTTACATAATTCCCAAGTCTAATTTTTTAGCAAGTATTTCATTTCTTCTTCCATTCCCTGCTCCCACTGAACCTTGGAATCCACTTACATAGCTTCATCATAACTTTCTAGTTCACTAGCATCAGTTAATAAAATAGAATGCAAAAAGGGAGAATTTTTTTGGGAGGTTTATTTATCCTTGAAGATTATCTAACATTTACTAGAGTTTGTGGTATTTTTTATTGTTGTTATTGCAAAGCATTGGGAACCACTAGAACATCGCTATTTAGAATATCATCCATCACTACATAATCATTTTCTTTCATCTCATGCTGCTACAAGATCTTTGTACAACACCTTCTCATTGAATATGACATCCCTGATTCTCTTAATTTTTTTATTTTCAAAATCTAGAAGCTTATAACCAAATTCTTCAATGTCATATCCAACAAATATACATTTCTTTGGCTTAGCTTCAAGCTTGGTTCTATATTCAAAATCTACATGTGTAAATGTTTCATAACTAAAGGTTTTGAGAAAAGAATAACTCACCTTCTTACCCGTGCTTGCTTCCTCTGGAATACCACAACCCAAAGGATTAGAGGGGACTCTATTAATTAAATAAACAACAACATTAACATCTTCTATCCACATGTTTAAAGGCAGACCAACATGCAATCTCATACTCCTTGCATGCTCCATTATTGTCCTATTCATGCACTCAACCACTCCATTTTCCTATAGTCCTTAGAACCATTTTTTTTCTATGAATACAATAAGAGGAACAATAATCTTTAAACTCTTTGTTGCAATACTCACCACCATTATTAGATCTAAGACATTTCAACTTTTTACTCATCTCATTATGAACCAAGCCCTTCCAATTTTTAAAAGTTTCAAATATATCAGATTTTTGCCTAAGGAGATAAATCCAAACCTTCCTAGTTGCATCATCTATGAATATAACATAATACTGAGAGCCACCGATAGAACATACTTGAGATAGTCCCCATTCTCCTATCCATATGAACAAGCTCCAATTTCTCATATTTATTTTTCTTCGCATCCTTGAGAAATATAACTCTCTCTTTTTTTCCATAAACATAATTTTTATATAAATTTTCGTACAAACACATTTTATACTTGGTAAATCTTTCTTTGAATGAAGCATTTTCATACATTTTTCACTCATATTGCCAAGTCTAATATTCCACAATGTTGTTTCACCTACAAAAACTATATGATTTTCTACTTGCTGACCTACAACAATTGTTCCTAAAACTATTAAAGAATATGTAGCAACTATTTTCAAACCTGTAACAACTGTTGTAGTTGTTTTTTCCAAAAAATTCCCTATTTTATTTTTATCTACAATAGCTAAAATATAAGGAATAGTATGACCTATAAAAATATATAAGGTGCCTACTTTCACACCTTTTTCTACCACTAAGGCACCTTTTGTAACCTTCCAATTTTTATCACTAAATGTAACAAC
The DNA here is from genome assembly GCA_007258455.2 of Sequoia sempervirens. NCBI lineage: Eukaryota > Viridiplantae > Streptophyta > Pinopsida > Cupressales > Cupressaceae > Sequoia > Sequoia sempervirens. The sequence goes on from VDFB02363576.1 coordinate 97,146, forward strand.
ATAACCTTCATTAGTTGCCGTACTAAAATTAAATTTTTGCTTAACCTTGGAACATGCCTTACCTCTTGTATACTTAGCCAATGATTCCCATTTTGTAAATTAATCTCGATTCTTCCCTTTCTAACAATCTGATAAGGTTCATTATCTCCCAAATAAACCATCACAAAATCCCCTTGGACACAATCAAGAAAATAACTTCTATGGGGCATAGTGTGAAATGAAGCCCCTAAATCTAACACCCAAGAATCATCAACATTATCAAGGGAAAGAATTAAAGCACCTTCATCAGATTTATTACTTACCACATTTTCTTCTTTACTACCTTTCTTTTTGTCTCCTTTATTTTTTTGAGACCAGTAATCTTTTTTTAAATGAACTAGCTTACCACGATACCAACAATATTTCTTCTCTTTGGATTGGGACCTCTTGTCCTTTGATTTTCCATGTGACATCTCATGATTTCCATAATTCTTTCCTCTCTCCTTTGTTCTTCCCTTGCTCAAAATAAAACCAACAACATCATCAAATTTTAGCATATTCTAGTTAGAAATAGAATTACTAACTACCATTACCAAGCTATTCCAGCTTTAGGGAAAAGAACATATAATCAAAAGAGCCCTGACTTCATAAAATTTTACATTTACAGAAGTTAATTGATTGGTAATTATATCAAACTAAGTTAAATTTTTACAATTGACCTACCTTCTACCATTTTAATATTAAATAAATGCTTCATAAGAAGTACTTTATTTGAAGTGGAAGGATTTACATATAACTTTTCCAAGGTCTACACCAAATTTTTTATTGTCTTTGCTATCAAAACATTAAATTCCACTGATTGTGCCAAGCATAAATGAATACTGCCAAGTTCCTTTCTATCCAAAATATCCCAATCCACATCCATAGTGCCCCTCCATTTTAGTTGTCCTCGTTTACTGAGTGAGTTGTTTATTTGTGTTTTTGTGATGTCATGTTGACCTTGTCGTTTGACATTGTTTAATTTAATGGACAACATTTACTAGGTTTACTCTATCACTTTTGAGGAAAGAAATTTTATAGTAGGGATAACTGGTTGGTTTATTTAATCTCTATCATTAGTTGTATCTTCCTATAAAATAAAAAACAAATGTTAATTCACTTTGGAAGAAAATATAGATTTCATTATTTTATTATGTTTTCTTTGAAAATAAAAGATAATAAAATGCTTGATTTAGAGTTTAAAATTGGAAATTTTGTTTAAACAAGAAAGTAGACACACACACACATATATATAATATTTATTTGTATATAATAAATATAAATAAAGTAATAAGTCATTTTATTCCATCCAGAAAGTAATAATAAAGTAAAATAAATAATAATATTATTATTATTGTTACTAAAATAATGTTCATTGTGGCTGATAACCTTGTGGCATTAGTTTTACAAAATTAATGCAAATAAAAAAATAAAAAAATAAATAGAAAATATTATTAAATTGTATCATTAAATATGTTGATGCATATAAAATAATATTCAAATGATTAATAAAAAAAGAAAGAAGTAACAAAATATCATCTAATATGATCTTAGTTTTGAATTAAATGGCATTTAAAAGAATAAAATTAAGGTAAATATTTGAAAAGCTAGGCTTTCCACATGCCTTCCAAATTTTTCTGTCCAGCTTTCCATGTGCCTTGTCTTGGCGTCCTCCTTGTGCATGCTCCTCTACGTGGTACAGTGGCATTACTTTGGAGGAGGGGACTCGGTAAAAAAATAAGAAAATTGTTCTGGTAAAAGGGGAAAAACGGAGGAAGAAAAAAAAGAAAGGAGGAAGAGTGGTCTCGCAATCAAATTTTGATTTCAACAACAAATTCGGTTCCGGGGGCGATAGCTCCGATTACAGCATAGGCAGAAGCAGGGCAGCGTGGAAGAGCTCGTGTTAGTTTGGAGGTATGTATCTGCCATGGCTTTAAGTACTATGGTGGTTTTTTATTGGACTCTATACATAGTTAGACCTTTCTTCTATTTACATTTTACTTCATACTAAATCAGTTCAGTTGTTACCTGTTAAATGGGAGTAAAAGTTCATATTTATCCTCTACAACCGTCTTTTAACCTAGTCATTGCAGACCATGTAAGCTCATCTCTATCAAGTATTATGTTAAGCATTTCACGTGCCTTGACTATGCCTGCATTTATTTTGTAAATGCTTGCCAGAGCCCTTGCAATTCACATCTAATTTCCCCTTTTGTTATGCTTGATGTTTGAACACACCCTGTTTCATGCACCCAGTTTGTGTAAACCCTGCAATCATTTCTGCCATGAGATGTCATCTAGTTGAGGCATTCTGCCAAATAGTCACATGCCTTATCTGTGTATCGTATTTAGCCTTGTCTCCCAGATGCCTATCGTTAGTTCTTGTTTCAGGTTTACATTAGTGCAAGCCTCACACTGGAGGTGCCTAATTCTCCTCCATTAACCTCGGTCTTGGGTTTTTGTTTCACTACCTCATCTTCATCATCGGCATTAAATAAGTATGCAACATCAATGTATACTCGAAGCTAACCCTAGTTGCATTTTCGGGCCCATTATCCTTAGCAACAATTGTTTCAGCAAGGAGCGATGTATAATTCTGTGTTTAGGGTTCCCAGCCTGACTCAGCTGCAGCGCTTGAACATCATAGGAAGTTTAAAAGTTTTAAATAACCTCCCTATTATTCTTGGCAGCCTATCACAGCTGCTGTGTTTAGACTTTGGTGGGCGTATAAATTTAAATAACCTCCCTGATACCATTCACAATCTATCACAGCTGCAGTGTTTAGACTTTGCTGGGTGTATAAATTTAAATAATGTCTCTGATCCCATTTGCAACTTATCACAGCTGCAGTGTTTAGACTCTAGAGAGTGTATAAGTTTAAACAGCCTTCCTGTTTTCTATTGGCAGTCCATAACTTTTGCAGTACTTGAAATTAGAATGTTGTAGAGGTTTAAATAATCTCGCTGATTCCATTTTCAACCTGTCTTAGCCGCAACACTTGAATCATGATAGGAAGTTAAAGGTTTAAATAACCTGTTCCATAGTGCCCATTTTAGCACAGGCAGGACTGATGATGGTAAAGGTTATAGAATCTTCCTTTCAAGTGTGTCTAGAACGACTTCATCAATCTGATTTGTGCAAATTCTGCAATCATAGCATTTCTTGGGATCACATTTCTTTGTTAAATTGTTTCAAATGGTTCACGGGCTGCACATACTTTATAGTATCTTAACCCTTATTGTTTTTTTTTCTTATATAGTTGATCATTAGGTGTGCATTGTTGACCTTCAAGCCTATGCTGGCTAAAAGCCCTATGACCATATTGTCACCTAACTGGAAGCTCCTAGGAATCATATATGATTGTAGGCTAAGTTTTATCCGCATTGTTTCATTTTATAATTCTTCAATCTTCATGGCTAGGGGTAAAGAAGGCGTGGTAATCGCCATTTATTTCTTTTGCTGCCATGTGAAGTGGTGCAACACCTTCTTAGATATATTCTTTGCTAATCACTGTACTTTAATATTACTGTGTATGTTGGTCCTCTAATAATTTATATGTTGCAATGTAATCTCCAGCCACTAAATGCATTTATCACTGCCATCTAATTTTTCTTTAATTACATCATAGGTACCTTGTCATGTGAGCCATAAGTTAATAAAACATTTCATAAAATAACAACTAAGCTAATATCACCTTTTGAGTGATGCTTAGGAGTATGAGGGGTAAACTATACTTTTGGAAAATTAATTATATATTTAGATTGTTAATTATGTAATTCTTATTATAGCTAAGATATAATTAACTTTTGTTAATGAGTGGATTCTATTTTACTACAACACTTGATGAGTTGTGAGGGTCCTAATAGATTGGTAGTTGTATATATAAATATATTGACTCATCCTGTATTCAATATGAACAAGAAAGGTCTTTGAAGTTTGAGGGTCGGTTATTGGAAAAGTTAAAAATAAATAAATAAATAATCTCACCTTGATATTAGTTAATATTTTTTTTGTTAGGCGATTCATAAATAATTTATCTTAGGGTTAAAAGATTAAAGAGGAAATGAATTAGAAAAGACTAAAAGGTTAGTTAATGAAATAGTTCCATTCATTCATTTTGAATTCAACTGAGTAATTTTAGAAAGAACAAGCAAAATAATAATAATAATAATAAAATAATAATAATAATAATAATAATAATAATAATAATAATAATAATAATAATAATAATAATAATAATAATAATAATATAACATATAGTTATATGCATGCATTTGTATGTTATTAATATTTATGTGATTGCTCAATATTTACATGTTAATGATGTAAATAGGGTAAGGGGAATTGATTTAATTATACCTAGGGCATGATTAAGCAAAATGTATTCTATTATAGTGATTTTCTAAGCATGGTATAAAGTTATGTTGGTCTAGTTTAATGGGTTGACTATCTATATATGTATATGAAGATGTAGGTTGTATATATATCATCTTTCTATTGTTGTTAGCACTTTCAATGATCCTTGAAAGGGTTTCCTACATTAAGTTATCATTTCATAATTTCATCAAGTTATAGAGTTTAGTGCTATTTATTTGAGTTATACATGTTTTTTTGACAATGATTTGATATCTTCGTTTTTTCTAATTCATTTATATTAATGAAATGGGTGTATTGTATAGTTTTATCCTTAACTTTATAATCAATAATTTTGATGATGGATTGGATTGGAATCTAAAGATTAACACAAATTTGTGCAGTTGATTTACTTGGAGTGTTGAAGGCCTCATTTGATACTTCCTCTTTTATTCCTCACTTCTTGTTTCATGATTGTGGAAATTATATAGTCTTTTGGTGGGGTCCTTAGTGATAGTCTTCCTTATTGAGTTAATTCTAATTGAGGAGACTTTGTTGCATTATCTTTCTTGTGGCCATATTTGAGATGGTTGGGAACTTGATATATTTTAATTACCTTCAATAGAAGATTGTGGATTTACAATGTTTTTGGCTTCGAGAGGCAATGGAGGAACTTGACTTATGTTGATTTTTCCATGGTTGTTCCGTTGGGATTTATTGCTCTTATTTTGGATTTTGAGCTTGTGGGTATTACTTTGTACTATGGTGTTGAATTGTGATGTGGTGGGTGGTATCCCCTTTGTTCTTGTTTCAATGATATGGAATGGGTTTACGAGATGGTTCATGCCTCGCATGTTTTGTGTTATATTCACCTTGACTTCTATGTGAGATAAGGTACACCCTTGCATGTTTTGGTTTGGGTACCCATAGGGAGAGTGGCTCTTCATGGGGGATGGCGCACAAAGGGGCTGTTAGGGTAACCCATGGAAGAGTTTCCTTAAAAAGTGATAATTTAATTAATGAACTGGTGGGTTTTGGGTAAATAAACATTAAACAAGATTAATTATGTTCCTCACCCATACCGTTAGTGCTATCATAGGCTAATGATGGGATGAGAATACATGGTTGGTAAGAGCACTACCTTGTCCTCACGAAAGGTAAGTGGTTCCGCATGAGTCACCCTATGGAGTGGTGCCTTGAGATAGGCTGCCTAGATAACCATAGATGGAGGTGGTACCTTGTGATAGGTTGCCTGGATAATCCATGCAAGGCCATGCGATGACACTCTCCTATAGTACCCATTTATGTTCCCTTGTTTGGTTGCCTCTGGGAGTGTTAATTTAATTGTTGATGTTGTTGAGGCAATTGGTTCTTGGTGATTGTAGTTGAAGCCTCCAAGTTCTATTTATTTTAGTGTTGCACACATGCCTCATGGAAACTTGATTGATGTTAATGAAAGGTGCCCTTGTTATTTATTGTTGGTTGATATTGCAATTTCATTTTAAGGCTTTGGATCCTATTGTTGTTGGCACCTCTTATGGTTATTTAGTGTTGAGCTATAATCTTGACATTTGGTTATGTTGGACTTTTCACTATTTTTCTTTGGCTAAGTGATGGCAATGTTGTGGTTCGTTATCCTATGTTGATGATATCCTTGTTGTGGAGTTTGGTTTGCTATTGGTTCATTTGATTGTTTTGGATTGCAGTATGGGGATCTTTCTTGTCAACTCCTAGCACGGGGGGTGGACTTTCGGGTCCACATGGTTAGGTGGAACATGCTATGCACCCCATTGGGTCCCCAGCTGAGGATCGAGATATGCAGATTGTGCCGCTTGTAGCATCTCCAAAATTGTACCAAGTTAGAGCCAGTTTTGTTACTTTGTATTCACCTTTCTAGTTGTATCATTCTATCTTATTGTATTATTACCATTCTTGTTGGGGAACACTTTTGTGTCACTATCACTCTTGTACGATGTAACTTTTATTATCATTGTAATGAATGCAATCTTTGACCTTAATTTATGATCTTTGTTGGATGTTTATCATGCTTGAAATGTATATTGATGCTTGGTACTATTATGAGAGTTCATTTCACAGTGTGCAATTCTTATTGGTGTGGAAATATTTGTAATTATGTTCATAGACGTGGTGGATGGTTTTATACAAATTATGTTGTGGATGTCTGATCGTCGATTAGTAACTCTATATAATGGTTAAGTGGGATACTTGTAGATAGTTAAATATCATCTTGTTATAGGCTTAAGTTAGTAATGTTGTCATGTGTACCCCAAAGGATGGGGTTTATGATATATATGTTTATCTGCAAAGTATGTGTTGGTCATTCATGTTCATGTTATGTATTGCTTTACTTTTTCAAAAAATAAAAAATTATTGTGCTTTTACTGTAAGTTATATAGTTGTCCTTTGGGGTTCGTGCGGCGGGGTGTTACAACATCAAACATTTTTTATGGTTTCTTGTCTTTCCCTTCCAATGATCGCCATAAATCCTTCAAATATAGATAGTCCTCCATCTACATCTTTCATAACTGATAGTTTTACCCATTAAATTTGTCTACCTTCAACTTACCCTCGTCTGCCATAACTCCCACTCAATCTTGAGACCTTCATGCAGAGGATAACTAAACACAACCCACTCTGACACCACTTGTTAGGGTTAGGAGGTATATATCTATCAGTTAAATGTAGATTTGAACAATAAAATAGATAAATAGAATGCACCAAAATAATGGAAAGCAATAAGACAACACAAATATTTAACATGGTTCACCCAAAATTGGGCTACATCCACCAACAAGAGGGTCCAATAAATATAAAATTTCTAGAAAAAACCTTTGCAAAGACATGCAACAACATCTACAACTTGGAACAATGTTTTTCATCATGTTTTAACACTATTTCTTTTACATAGCCTTTGTTGTGGGTACCTACGACACTTCTTGTGTTTTTATAGCCACAAAACTGTAAATTTTTGCTAACATTTTTCATTCCCTACTGACCTCAAAACTCTAATCTAAGTGTTAGAATATTTTCCCATGCATGTCTCATTAATTACAAATGAAGTGTGACCGTTGGTTTTGTCTCATACACCCAATAACATGTTTTCTTTTGGGCGGTTATGATAAGTAAATGCAGTTGTCTTTAATTAAATATTATAACTGATCCTTTCTAACATTTAATAATTGTTTGTAACTGATATTTTTAATACAAGTGCAACAAAATATTTAATAGTGTAAAAAATTATTTAATAAAAATAATGTGAAGATTTTGTGTTTGAGTCTTCTTGTCACCATAACATAACATATAAATCTTCCTATCTCCTCTTATTAATAAGGGAGATTAGGCTATAGGTTTATCTATAAAAGGATAGAGTTCTTATCTATTTCTATTTTCTAACCTCTAATTAGAAGGTTTAATTGAACTCTGCTTTACTTACTAATGGATAACTCTATAAAATGATGGTTTATCTTATCTTTAATATATGTTTGATAAAATGATTAGTTCAATAAATGAAATGTAGTTAGATGGTATAATCTAAAAATGAATCTTGGATATATTTTCTTAACTCCTCGAAGCTTCAAGCCAATTTATAAGGAAAAACCAAGCCTTCAATCTATAAATATATAGTGTAGTGTTGTAAATTTTCACCCTTGACAATTTCACATTATGTTTTACTCCCCTTTAAGTTATTGAACCTAATTAAGCACTTAATTTCCTAAATTATGCATCCCATGACTTATTTTAAATGTTTTTTGATAATTTTCAAACATAAACAAATACTCTCATTTAATACTTTGTCCCCAAAACTTAAAATTTATGTAAATAGGGTTGGGACACTAGCACCTAGGGTGCCTATGTCCCCCTATTGTGGATCCAAATTTAAATATTTCTATGTCAAAATTTTATTATTTAAAGTTCAAATGCCTAAAGTCAGTTGTCGAGATTTAATTTTCAAGAAATTAGAATAATAGCACATAAATACCAAGTTATTGCATCATTTGATAATTAAGTAAAATTAACAAGAAACATTGAGAATTTATGATCAAGATATTATCAAGAGCACTATTTATCAAGTCAAGCAAACATTTTAGAGCTTTATTGTAGCAATTCAAGATCCAACATCATGTCAAAGTGTATGTGATTTCATGTGTGTTCATGTTATCATTGTTTTATAAAGGCTAACCCTTGTTTTAGGTCTACAAATCATTCAAGAAATCCATGCAAGAAAGACCCAATACCTTGAGGTCAAGTTTCAAGAAATCCATGCAAGAAAGACCCAATACCTTGAGGTCAAGTGCAAGACTTCAATCCTTCAGGGAAGCCATTGAAGGTTAGTGAATTACAACACTTTTTTATTTCATCATTCCTTCTTATTCATTATCATTTTATTATTGAAATTGCCATTGTAGAAGTGGAAACATTAACATGGGGTTTTTCTAAATTGCCCAACATTTTCTCTCTTTGAATGTGTAGGTTTTAGGTTTAAAGAGAACTAAAAGGATCTTGAAGGAAATTTATTCATTGTTGCATTTGAAACCCTAAGCCTTGGTAACTCATAGAAACTCAATTACAAAATATCCAACATTGATCCAACAAGTCTGTAAATGGGAAATGGAAGTGCAATTCCGACATCAAACGACTACTAAGATAGATATGAATATACCTACTAATACAATAGAACCCCAAGAGGAAATGTCCTTAAAAATTAGGCTGAAATTTATACCACAAGTGTACAGTGTCCTCCCCTTCCTATTTCTATTGTTCAATTTCCAAGCTATGACTTCTCAGATTTTTTGTATTTGCATCGAAACACTAATTTGCATCATTAGAACAATTAGATCAATACATTTCATTATTAGTACATTTGCAAATTTGGTTAAGGGTTGGTTGAATCACCTATTAGGTTGTATGTCAATCACATGCCTTGTTCAAATCCATCAAACTTCCATTCCACTTTTTCATTTCCTTTCCACTCCTCTCACAACACACATACGTAAATGAAATTGGGGAAATTTGTCAAACCCTAAGGTGAAAACTCAAATGTTTCCCTTTCCCCCAATTTCATTTTGGTGAACCTGATATGTTAACATTATATACCTTCTAAAATATAAAGCATTGCATCCTAGATCTAGGTTTTGCATTGTTTTTTTTGAAATTTCCATTTAGGCATCCATTTTTGCATCACAAAAGCATAAAAATTTAAAAATTACATATCATATTACGTCATACATTGCAATAGGGTTTCTAGCTCAGATCTACATTCAAAAAGCATTCATAAATCTGCATTAGGTTATTTAAAATATGAAAAAAAAATAAAAAGTGTCATTTACATACATTTAGGTATTTTACATATTGGTAAAAAGTGAAAAATTGCATTAGTTTCTTTCGAAAAATTATATTCATATCATCATTTTCAGATTTAGCATATTAGACTCAATTCATTTTTGCATCTTAGACTTGGAAATTACATTTAAAATTATCATTTATGGTTTAAGTATTTTCAACATTCTTATACACTTGCATTTGGGGTTATATAATCATAATTTCGCTAAATTCTAGAAAAATACTCACTGTTTGACCAATTTGCACACAAACTTAATATATTTAAAAAATATAGTACATGTAATAAAATTTTAAAATTTTCAAAAGCCCGTGTAGTATATAGGCACCCTAGGCACCCCTATCCAACTAAATTGAGCCAAATTTTATTGTGCAGAACCCTTTTTTTGGTATTTGCCAAGATTTGGTATCATTTTTTCTGTATCACTTATGTTAATGTATTTTATGGTAAAAACATTGCTAACTTGATCCATAGGACATAACATCATGTTTGTATTGCAAAAAATATATTTTTATTGAAATGTTGGGAAAAAGATCCTTATACAAAAAGGGGGTCCTTAATGTTAAGGGGGTGTTTTCTCTATTTGTATCTCTCCCTAAGGGAGTTTCATTAGGAAAGAGATCAAAAGGTGTAAATATTGACTTTCAACCTCAATGGTGAGTTAGTCAATCCTAGATCTCAATCCTTAAGAGAATAGGGTAGATCTGAAACAAAATTAGAATAATTCATAATTATCAAGCTAAATGAACAATAAGACCTAATAAATGAAATAAAAATTCTAGAGAGTACAAAAACTGAAATCACAATTTAGAGAAATATTTGAGAAGGGTTAGTACACATGCACTTGTCACCAAAACATAGTTTTGAGCTTTGTTGAAGGATAGGTTCACCCCTGGGTGAATGGGTCTTGATTAGGGCTTATGAAAATACTTTTGGCAGTCCTTTGATGTAATATTTTAGCTTATATTTTGCACAGGTTCCATTGTTAGAAAGTTGGAAATAAAGTCTGCAACCTAGTTTCTATGGCTTGACAACAATGATGATAACTTATACAACAATGCAAAATTTCTCTTCAAGATCTTCAATTCTTCTTCAACCTGTAATCCTAAGTTTGGTAATTAAGCCTTGATAGAAAAATAATGAAAATGGAGAAGGAAATGATGAATGAAAAATTCTTGCTACAACTCACCATACCTTGATAGTAAAATCCCAAGTTTGGTAATTTAATGGCTTCCCTTAGAGGACTGAAGACAAACACATCACTCCAAGGAACTTGATCTTTATTTTCTTGATGGATTTGGACACTTGAAAATGCTTGGATGCTTTAGCATTAATAATGCATGTTAGCCTTCACAAGATGACATGAACACACATAAGCTTGAACATGATGTTAAGACGTCAATTGTTGCAAAAAATGACTTAAATCTACTCTTGAATTATCTTGACAATGATATTTTATCATAATAGTATTTGATCATGTGTGTTAGGATGCTTAGATTTTAAATGATCAAAAGACTATGTATTTATAGGTGTTTATCTAATTTCCCAAAAATTAGATTTCAAAAACCGACAATTGCAAGTTGAATTTGAATCAATAAAATACCACCAAAAACATAATTAAAAATATGTCCTAGGAATTAAAGAGGTACCATTCACCCTTGGGTGAATAATTCCTAGCCTATAATTTTGAAACAATGAAGAAGGAACCCTTTGATGTTGTGCCATTGATGCCAACATTGTTTGTTGACAATTTTTTCTAATCCAGTAAACAGTTTTGGTGACATCTTAATCCAATAATTTGGTCTAAAATTTCTTGTGTTATAAGATCATCTTATGAGATTATAATATGTTATTTAGGAATACTAAATGCACCTATGAGCAATATTTCAGCAATTTTTTGTGAATAGACTAAAATTTACAAGTAACAAAAGTTCTACATACAAGTTTTGGCTTCACACAGTGTAAATTGGTATGAGTTGTCTACTCTGCATTCCTTCGGTGTTTGGATTTAGACTCTACAATTTTGGGAGATGGTTTATAGATATCTATACACTATATATTACAGATGGTGCATGTCTATTTGATTACATGGATCATTGGTATGTGATCAGTTTGTTTATTTTGTGATTAGCTCTCATTCTTGGCCGACCTAATACTTAATATGTGATGAAAAGATTATTTAATATGTCTTTTGGATGTTAAGGGGGTTTATTTTAGATCCTTGCTGACTTAAACTAAGTGTCACATGGTTGATTTGAGCACGAAAAATTATTTGAATCAAGTATGAATCTGACAAAGTGATTTTGAATTGAATAGGGCTACATCTAATTAGGTCATCCTAATTGATGTATTTGGATGTAATAGGGTATATATGTAGGAAATTTTTAGTTTTAAGATGACATGAGATGATATGACATGTAATGTTATGTATGAAAGATATGATATTGTGTGAACTTGCAAATTTGTATATGTGTGTGTGATTTGAATCAATGCATAATTGTTGTGAGTTGTTGAGCAACTGCTAAGAAGAGAAATTTTTTGTATTCATAGCTTCAAAGGAACTTAATCTAGCACAAGGAAGGAACACTTTGTATTATTTAACGTTTTTGGCTATATAGCCATTCCTATTTTTTATCTATTTATGACTGTGAGCCTCATAAGAACATTGTGTATTGGTAGTGAGCCTTTGTAATATCTTATAACCAGTTTTAATATATATTGTGAGCTAATCCTCACCATTTTTTTTCCCTTTTTGGGTTTTCCATGTAAATATCTTGGTGTTCATATGTAATGTGATCTTGTGATTCCTTTCATGCTTTCATTCATAGTTGTAGTTAGATATGTTTTGATTATTGTATGGATTATGATTAAATGGTTTAATAGTATTGATTCACCCCCTCTCTCAGTATTTGGGATGTTTAAAAATTGGTATCAGAGCCTAGTTCCTTCTAAGAAACCTAACAACTTAAGGAAGATCTTGGAGTTTGAACACATGGCTCATAAAAGCCGTCCTATTCCTGTAGAAGAATTTTTTTCAATTGAATACATAGAAGATGATTACATGTTTGAAAAAGAAGAGTTTAAAGCTACTCTTGAAGATATTGATAGACTTGAAAGTGAGAACAAAATTCTAAAGGAAAGCCTAGGGGAAGAAAATAAATGTATCAAAAATTTGAGAGAAAAAATAAAGAAGTTTATAGAAAGACATAGAGAAGTTAATGCACAATTGAAGAAGAAAAATAAAGATATTACCAAACTCAAAGTGCAAGTGGAAGAAAAAAAGAGAATTGAGGATTGTATAAATTCAACTATACAAATCAATACTAATGGATGTACAAAACTTGAACAAGAAGTGGTAACCCTAATATTAGATCTAGAGAAAGCAAGAGCTCATGAGGAAAAAATCAAAACAAATACTACAATGCTTGATGAAATGATTGTTGCACAAAAACCTTCTAAGGATAAAGGTGGTTTGGGACTTGAAGAAGGAGAAAGATCAAAGGTAAATCAAACACCTAACAAGGCTAAAAATAAAAAGAAGACTTAAGGAAATGGTAGAAAATTCAAAAATCAAAGAAGAAATGCTAGAAGACCTATTAGAAAACCAAATGCTCAAAGGTACTCATCTTTCAATGGTATTTGTTTATCATGCAATAAATTTGGACATAAGGCTATAAAATATAGAAGTAGAATGAATTAGAATGTTGGATCCTTTTTTGGACAATGTTTTTCATGCAAGAAATTTGGACATAGAGTTGTTGAGTGTAGAAATCAGATGATGAATAGATTTAATATTGGTAGAATATTTTAATCTTTCAATGGTTACTATTATGCATGCAATGTGTTTGGACATAAGTCTAACGAGTGTAGATCAACAATGAATGGAAGTTAGTTTGGTTAGAAAAACATTGCATGCTACAATTGCAACAAACCTAGACACATTTCAAGATTTTGCATAAGTAAGAATGGAAGGCAGACTAATCTAAGAAAGAGGATGAACCAGTGAAGAAATTTGATCTTGTTGATGAATCAAATGTGTTTGTACCTCCTTTGATGTAGATAATTCTCTTGAAAACTGTACCCAAGCATAGGATTAGGAGGAGCAATAACAGATAAGTCTAACAACCCCCTTGAAATATGAGGTGTCAAGTAGTGACACAAAAATATATGGTGTAAAATGGTATTCTTAATCTTCAGGAAAAGAAACAAATAGAAAATATACAAATCTAAATTATTGTAGAGCATTTTAGGGTTTTCAGTGTATTAATGAAGAGTTTACCATCTTTTTGGAACTTGAAGCAATTAATGTGAAATTAGGGAAAATAAGTAAGGCATAAAGTGATTTTTTAAGTGGATTCTAATCACTTTTACATATTGGAGAAGAGCATACTGAATTGAAAGTAAGTTGAAGGAAAACCATAGTTCATGTCATGCACATATAAGGTATTTATAGCTATTTGTGCTTTGTGGTTTTGAAATTAAGGTGACTTTATAAGCATTTCAAGAGTGAATTGAGGATATAATGGTTACACCAACTATAGTTAACATCACAAAGAGACCTAGACCTAAATTCAAGAGGTTTTCATGGAAACATTTTGAAAATAACCCTGAAGGTTCTTTTTCAAGGATTCATGCTAGGCTTTTACCCATTGAGGACACAAGGGTTTACATTCATGGAAAATTGGATGAATATTATCATTAAAAAAACAAATATTTATGGACTAAGGAGTTGACTAGAGATGATTTCCTAGTGAAACCACAATACAACAACCTAATACGAAAGAAATTGGATGTTTAGAATTGGTTCTCCAATTATAGAAATGAATTGGATGCAAAATATGTGAGGATGGCATTTAGTAGAATGCATGAAAAATTCATGTGGATAGATATGTTTGGACTAATTTCAAAAGAAGTAATCAAGGCCATGACTAGTTTGTGTGATACTAGACCCATACTAGTATTGAAGTATGTGAAGAATGAAAATTAGTTATGGAGTTGATCGTTGATACATTTGAAAAAAGAGCACTTACAATTAAACTTATCACTAATCTTGTTGTGAAGTATGTTGCAATCATGATTGGCCATAAGATTTATTTCATCAATTGGGACAATTCAGTATCTACAACTGCAATTTAGGTTTCTTATGATATGATGATGAATGGGAAGGACTATGATATATGTGAGTTGCTTCAGTGGTAAATTTTGGAGAATCTTAAACAAACAAGAGAGAAGAAGTGTGATTTCAAGTTTGGAACTTTCATTGTGTGTCTATTATTTTACTTTTTGAGGGAGCTACTTGGTAGAAGAAACATGGTTTGGGATAGAAGAAGGCCTATAGGTCATCAATTTTTTTATTATATACACAACATTGGTGACTTCAAGACTTGGGACAATGCATTGGCTTCATTCTTTGCAGTATTCCAAACCAACATGCATGATAGTGATAGGATTCCCTATAATTTTGTGGAGAACAAATGACATCACTTTTCTTGTTTCTATAGATGAGTGTATAATAAAGGAAGTTGAACCCAAGACAATATGGATTGAGCCTCTTGGTTATGAAGTTTTAGAGAAAGATGTTGAAGGATATGTGGAATTATTGTTGAAGATTCCTAAGGACTCATCCTCGCCAAGGTATGGCACATATGAAGAAAAATCAATTCAGGTGGACTTGGAAACATCAACACCTGTGAAAACCAAAAGAGTAAACAAACAGGTAGAACAATACTTTGGGTTGGATGGACTTTCAAAAGTTAAAGTAGACATGTTAATGGATATTTCTACAGAAAGGGATGTCAAATAATTTGATATAGCTGGTGAGTCCTCTAGACCATGAAGATCAAGAAGAATAGCTTCCACCCTTGCCTTTGCATTTCCAAAATCCCTTGGTTCTCCTTCTACTAAAGGAAAGAAGGTGGAGCCCAATGCTCTGGTATCAAAGATGTAATAGAACCCTCTAGACCCAACACCAAGACTTCAAAAAGGAAGAATTTTCCTCTAGTATAACCCCTTGCTACCTTTGGAAGGAGGAAGAAATAAAAAACATCAAGAGGATGAAACTTGAGTGATGTTGTAGAAGAAGAGAAGAAATTAGTTAAATTGGAAGCAATATACAAGTCTCTTGCCATTGCTAAGAAGATTTAAAATGAAGGAAAAATTATGTGGCAAGAAATCCTTAAGGATATTGAAGGTGCCTCCTCCTCCAGGTGAACATATTTCACCTTTTATACTATTTTTCAGCATTTTAGCTAATTTTCAGTTTATCTTTGTACATTTGTTCAGATCAAATTTTGGAATAACTCCCTATGGGGGATTCAATATAGTTCAATTGTTTTTTAGTTGTTTGCATGTATTTTTATGAAAAACCATTTTAACTTGATGTCAAAGGGGGAGAAGAGTCGATAAAAATTTGAAATTGGGTAGAAGCTTTGATGAAGGTATAGGGGGAGATAATGTTTAAAGAAGGCTATCATGTATGTCTAAATTTTTTGGTGATGTATGTTTTGAATTTTGAGGATTCATTTTTGGCACATGTTTCCATCAATGAAAAAGGGGTATGTTTTCTAAATAATGAAGAAGGAACCCTTTGATGTGCTGTCATTGATGCCAACATTATTTGTTGACAATTTTGTCTAATTTGGTAAACAATTTTGGTGACATATTAATCTGGTAATTTGGTCCAGAATTGCTTGTGTTATAAGATAAAATTATGAGATTATAGTATACTATTCAAGACTAATAAATGCACCTATGATCAAGATTTCAATAATTTTGGGTAAACAAACTGAAAGTTACAATTAACAGAAGTTTGACATACAATTTTTGGCTTCACATAATGTAAATTGGTATGAATTATCTGGTATGCATTCCTCCGCTGTTTGGATTCATACTCCAAAATTTTGGGAGATGGTTTATAGATGTCTATACACTATATATTCTAGATGGAGCATGCTTATTTGATTAGATGGATCATTGGTCCATGTGATCAGTTGGTTTATTTTATGATTAGGTATAACTCATTTTTGACCTAACACTTGATATGTATTGCGGATGTTAAGGGGATGTATTTTAGATCCTTTCCAACTTAAACTAAATGTTGTATGGTTGATTTGAGTGTGAAGAAGTATTTGAATCAAGTATGAAGCTGGCAAAGTGATTTTGAATTAAATATGGCTACATCTAATTGGGACGACCTAATTCATGTATGTTGTTTTAATAGGGTATATACTTAGGACATTTTGAGTTTTAGGATGACATGAGATGATATAAAATGTAATGTGATGTACAAAAGATAGGATTTTGTACGAACTTGTGAATTTGTATGTGTGTGTGATTCGAATTAGTGTAGAATTGTTGTGAGTTGTTGAGTGACTGCTAAGTAGAGAAGTGTTTTATATTTAGAGCTTCAAATGAACTAAATCTAGCACAATGAAGGGGCACTTTGTATTATTTCAATTTTTTTCTATATAGCCATTCTTATTTTGTATCTATTTCTGGTTGTGAGCCTCATAAGGATAGTGTGTCCTGGTAATGAGCCTCTATAATATCTTATAACCAGTTGTAATATATTGTGAGCTAGTACTCACTTTATTTTTTCCCTTTTTGGGTTTTCCATGTAAAAAATTTGGTGTTCATGTGTACTATGATCTTGTGATTCCTTTCATGCTTTCATTCATAGTTGTAGTTAGATATGCTTTGATTATCGGATGGATTATGATTAATGGTTTAATAGAATATTGATTCACACCCACCTCTCAGTATTCTAGTTGTTCAACACATAAGTCCAAGACACACATGCTCCAATGTGATTTATTTATTGATTGCATTAATTAAATGTTGGTTTCCCTTTCATAAAATCAAAATAATAAGGCTTTGGAATGCACAATTTAGAAAATTAGAATCTTAATTAAGTCTAATAAATTAAGGGACCCAAACATAGTGTGAAATTGTAAAGGTATATAATTTCCTACACTAGATTTAAATCTCACTTTAGTGAGAGTATGAACTTATGCTCAGACTCACACTAAAGTAGACGAATATGTGCCAAGAGGAGTTCAAGTGTACAAATGTTAGAAAGATAGGATGAAAAAGATCAATGAGGATGATCAAGCCCCCAGGATCAAAAATCCCATGGAAAACCAACATAAGGACAAAGGGACACACAAGATGTGTAATATACGTGCTACAAGACAAGATACACAAGCATAAAATACCAAAGCTAATCTAAAAAGACAAAGAAAAAGGAAAAAGGATTGACAAGCAAGTTGCTTTATTCCACATCCATAAAATATGCTTACAAGGGCTTGTGAAGTCTGGTATACACTAGGTGATCCCCAAAAGAAAAAATGAGAAACACACACTAGGTCTACAAGGTGTGTACCCATAAATTAAAAAGGGTGGCAGATGGGAAAGTCACACTAGGTCTACAAGTCTCCCATATACGTCAACCATACCAAAAGTTATACTCTGTGATAAATTTTATAAGATGCCACAAAATGGTCAATGTGTTATGCCAATGCTACTCTAATTCCAACTTCTATGAATAAAAGTGAAGCTAAAAAATTATCAAAATGTCAAAGCCAAATTGAAATAATTCCAATGTATGCCCTCACTTTAAAGGAATTTCTAAACACCATGCTATGAAAAATTAATTTCAAGTAGAAAATGATAAATTCCAATTGTTAAAAGGGTCATGCGAGCTTATTTGGAAAGCTCTATGCCAATGATATGTTTCCAAATAAATTTGCTTCATAAAAAATGAGGTTTCCCCCACATACAATCCAAAAAGATAACACATAAGGGAGCCATGGATTTGGGTTCAGTGTATGTCTTTTCTACAATGATATAATGGAGCTTAGAACAATCATCATTCCCCAAATACTTCATGGAACAATGAACACGAAGAAGGAATGACACATAGAGAGAAAAAACAAAGAAGATATTTTGGTTCAACATGGAAGAGACTTGGATGTCTTGATGCCTTCATCCCCGAAAGGAAAACAAAAGAAAATGATTATGATATATAGAAGAATGGAGGATAAAACAAGAGAATATCACAATAGGTTCACTTCCTTTGTATCCTTACACCAATAGAGTTAACAAGAGTCATCCAAATAAAAATAAAAAACATAAAGGAATGTTAAACAACATGATATGAGGGATCACATTACATACATGCAATTAAAAATAACATAGAAATAAAAAGAAAGATAGTATGTCACATGTGATCTAACCTAAAGAAGTTTGTATGCATCCCAATCATGTTCATCATATACATAAGGTAGATAACTAGCCAAAGGGGCAATGACAAGTGCCATACTAGGACCAGGCTACCAAATCCCTTGCTCCCCCAAATGTAGGAAAAGTATGAGCCAAGATAAATGATGATATTATTCTCCTTGCTATATGGAACAATGCTTTACATAAATTTTAGTACATGTAATATTGAGTATGCTATGATTATGGTTCTATCACATGGAAAGGAGAAAAGTGTGTGCATGCTAACCAATTTGATCCCTAGAGGGATCCAATTGTCTTAATAGTTCCTATAAATCATGACAATAATTGTTATGGTGTCCAAACATTTTATTATATGCACAATATGGCCCACTTGTATCTCTTTTTTTCCTAGTTAATCAGTGAGGTTTAGGGGGTAATTTAGTTAACCCACAATATAAAAGTGTATAGAAATCATGCTATGTTTTGGATTCATATAATAGGGGATACAAATTTTCAAGAGGATCATAGAATTTAGGCTTCTTAAAAAATTTAGGCTTATGCTTTTTACTTGATTGAGCAATGGTTTAGTGTAAAGGTGGAGGACCTAGGGTGACCTTATCACCTTCATGCAAACAAACTGTCTCACTATGTTTTGGAGGAAATGTGTTAATGATTTTATACTCTTTCCCAAAAATATCTTCACAAGTAGGGGAGGTGGGGGTGGAAGATAAGCAATATCCTCTTGACACTCAACAATTGGATCTTTTGACACCAAGGCATCTTTGTCACAAGTACGGGAGGTATCAAGAGAAGAGTCATTATGATTGTCATGATTATCAGAAATTGTATTCTCTTTCACCAAAATAACCACACACATAAGAGAGATAGTGGGAGAGGGATCAACTATGTAAACAAAAAAAAAGGGCAAATAACTTCATATTTGTATGCTTGTAACAAAAATTTGTTAAAGTGCTCAACAAGATTTGACAATAAAACATGAATTAAGATAACCAAATATTTTTAAGACATCCAAATTTTACCAAAACACATATCCATGATGAGAGTCAAATGCAAGTATGAATAGATGTTTGAATGAATTTTTAATGTAATTTTAAGATTTGAAATACGATAATTGATTGATTTAGATGCAAAAACCTAGAAAAAATTACTTTTGAATGCCAATTTTGATTTTAAATAATGCACTTTTTTTCACCAATTGAACTAAATACAAACAACTATAGAAATATGCAATTTATAAAACTAGAATAGAGATCTGCAAGTATAGGAGAATGAAGAACACATAGAAAAAGCAGTGTGAAGGATTTTGGAAAATCAACTATACATGGAAAGGTTCTCCCTAGGATGAATGAGACCTAGGATAGGGTTTTGAAAACTTTAAATCTAAGTGTTTAGCTTGATATTGAAGCTCATTGTTCCTAACTGCAAACAGATTCTTCAATGGTAGTTTTTCCAAAAATATAATAAAATGTAAATGCAATTTAAATGACAACTTTTTTGAATGCAATTTTGAATGAAATAATGATCTAAATTATTGAAACACACCTTAATACAAGCTATTATGTAGAATGTATGTAATATTTTTGGATTTTTATGAATTTAAATGGTGTAAACATGCAATATGCAACACTAAATGAAATGAAAAACAATATGATGCAAAATATATATCTAGGGTTTCATGTATCTCCAAATCAAAAAAGGTATGATGTACAATGTTGAGTTCACAAAAATGAAAATGTTGGGAAAGAGATCCTTAAACAAAAAGTGGTCCTTAATATTAAGGGGGTGTTTTCGCTATTTGTATCTTTACCTAAGGGCGTTTTATTAGGAAAGAGATCACAAGGTGTAAAGATTGACTTTCAACCTCAATGGTGAGTCAATTAGACCTGACTCTCAATCCTTAAGTAGGGAATATCTAAAACCAAATTAAAATGATTTAAAATGCTAAAAATAAATGAACAATAAGACCTAATACATGAAATGCAAATTCTTGAAAGTATAAAAATTGAAATTGTAGATTGCAAGTAGATTTGAGAAGAGTTAGAACACATGCACCTATCACCAAATATTGGTTTTGAGCTCTATTGAAGGACAAGTTCACCCCTAGCTGAATGGGTCTTAGTTAGGGATTTTGAAAATACTTTTGGCAGTCCTCTAATGTTGAATTTTATCTTCTATTTTGCAACCGTTTGACTTTTAAAAATTCAAAAATAAATTTTGGAACCTAGTTTCTATGGATTGAAAAAAATGATGAAAACTTATGCAACAATGCGAAATTTCTCTTGAAGATATTCAATTCTTCTTCAACTTGTAATCTACACATACACAAAGTGTAGACACCGAAATCTGGTTTAAGCCTGTGACTTCCATATTCTTCATACTTCATGGTCATGATTAAATAATGTCAATTATTTAATTATTCATCTTAACATTAATTCTTCTATTAATTAAATAATGTCAATTATTTAATTAATTCATCTTCTATTAATTCTTCTATTGATTAAATAATCTTAATTATTTAATTAAGTCATCTTAACATTAATTCTTCTATTAATTAAATAATATTAATTATTTAATTAATTCACTTTTCTTTATTATACCTGATTAATTAAATAAACGCTTTTTATTTAATTATGTTACTAATTAACCTTATCTTTCTTGTTAAATTAAATAAATCCTTATTTAATTTACTCTTTATCATATTTCAACTATAATTAAATAAATTATTTATTTAATTATTCATTTAAAATCCCCTTCGTCATTTTAATCTTATTTATTTAATTATCCTTCAAATATTGTCTCTTGAATTAAATGAGTTATTTAATTCATAAATTCTATTTTAACACATTCTTCTATATTTTAGATAATTATGTGAGTTATCTAAGTATTCACTTTTACTCAACTCGACATCTATTTTAATCGTTTAGTTAACTATTCATTTGATGTCTGAGTGGCATTCTCGAGTAATCTCCTCGTCTAATCATGCAATCCTCCAGTTCTAACTCAATTGCGTGCACATGCATATTAATTAAATATTCTTATTTAATTAATTAAATGTTGTGCGTACATTCGAACAGAGAGTCGTTATAATCAATCTTTATCTTTGTCATGCAAAGATATTTCTAATGTTTTCGAATACCGAACTGAAGATTGAATCATTTATTTAATCTTTAATTCTATTTCTAATTCGAATCACTCATGTCATCACTATCAGTTAACAGAATGCATGACTAATCATTCAATCTCAATCGTTTGTTGATCTTTCAATCTCTACCTGTCGTTCGAATAATCAATTTTCTATAAATTGATTTGTCATTCTTCATTCCAATCTCTCTCGCGAATTTTGTAACTTTGGAGAACACTTTGTCTTGAATCTTCGATATTTTGTTAATCACTATCTTAGGCTATACTTGCACGAACTTGAAAATCTGAGGGCAATTATACTACACAAGCAAAATGGAGAAGGGCAATCGAGATGAATCATGGAAATACGTTTGAAGATTGGTGAGATTGTTCTAGTTTTAATTACGTTTTACTTTCCCATGTTCTTTGTTGCTTAACGAATGAATTTGCATTTTAGATTTTAGTATTGTATGCATGTGTGCTTCTAATCAATCTTCTTTGTTGTATATAGTGCAAAAGCTTGTTTCATTTTCAGGCGTTACATTTTGGTGAACCCAACGTGAAGACACCATCTTCGCGAGTCCGTAGATCTTTTAATTTTTTTTTTTGTAGATTTTCGTACGGAACGACGCATGTGAAGTTTCTGCACCGCAATTGACTTTTATGAACCGCATGTGAAGTTTTTGCACCGCAATTGGTTTTATGAACCGCATCTGACAGATAAACGACGCATCTAACAATTCCTAAACCGCAACTGGTATCCCGAGCTGCAACTGAAAAATAAACGACGCATCTGATTGGTAACGAAACGACACAATTGACTGGTAAAAATTTTTATTTCTGCTTTCGGCAATCTGGAATTTTCAATTGATTTTTGTTTTCTGATATTTGATTTTCAGCGTGTGGCCATTTGGAGTTAACAAGCTTTTGTAGGATGATTGACGAAGACAAAATTGAAAATTACTAATGATATCTTCTGCAGGACGCTTGTCGAAGACCCTAGTTAAATTTTGAAACAGATTGTTTGGTAGCGTAGCAAATCTTTCATTTGGTTAAAATTAACAAGTGTCTACTATGTTTGGTGCGAAAGCACAAGTTTGGTTACCCTTACGATTTGGTATATCGAAGTATCCTCTCCCCTTGCGCATCCGTGCGATCCTGGGTGTAAGAGAAATGGTTACCAACTCTAGAACTTGGGCCTGTTCTGGTGGGAAAAAGTACTCACCCTAGGACAACTCAGATCGGTAGCATCCTGAACCCGAGGGACTTCCAGCCAGTATATAAAAGTTGGTTCTTGGGGAAACCCCAAGAATCACGAGTGTGGTTCCGACGAGATGGATCCGAAAGGGGACTCGCGCCATATGGATCACACCCCATGAACGGAATGCTCGAATTAAATACACTTTGTTGTAGAGACCAACCTATTTGTGGCCGTTTCTTGGTATTAGTGCAAGGTATAGTATCATGCCCGAAGATACTCACTACTGATCCCCTTGAGTAGAGATAGCAGTTCTTGGGAGGTCATTTCCCAAAGAATTTGGAATTGGTGTGCTCGAAAGACGTTAATGAGCCATGGAGGGGAGCCAATGCCACCAAATTCCTAAGCTATCCACTCTCGAGAAGGAAAGGTGTTCATCACCAATCCGGGGTATAATAGGTGGGCTATACCAAGTATACAAACCCTAGGCCTTTGGCCTATTAGGATGTGCTTGTCTGTTGTCACTTTAAACATTCTTGGAGTCCAAAATTGAAACTAAAAACACTTTGTCTTACGATTGTCTTTGATTGTTAGAATTTGATCATAGAAAACGGAGTCAGTTTAAATTTCATGTCACTGAAAATTCACAGAGAGTCGCAACTATTCACCAGAAACACGCATCTGATTTTTAGAGTCGCATATGTTATTTTTGAGTTGCAACTGTAAATTCTGAGTCGCATCTGTTAATTTTGAGTCGCATCTGTCAGTTTGGCTCGCTTCTGCTTTGGAAAAACCGCATGCGTTATATTCTGAGTCTCTTCTGAAACTTTGAGTCGCATCTGTCAGTTTGAACCGCAACTATTAATTTGGAGCCGCAACTGAAAATTAAACGACGCATCTGTCTGATTACCAAAAAACCAAAATTCACAGTCACTATCCAGTCATCACGTCTACACCAGTTTCAGTTGTCTTCACACAAACAGTCTTTGAAATGGAAACCTGAAACGATTTGCTCAATTTTGCATCCTTTAGGTTCATTCAGTCCTTACCATAGTTGTCTTCAGTTAGAGTTTAGTTTCATCTTAGGGTACATATCACTTTGCATTAGACTTCTAGAAAGGTCACTTTTTACAAACTTTAGGAGTAGTCCACCATCTACACTCTAGAAAGGTCATAGTGTCAACAAAATTTGTCATTGAACCTAGTCCTATCATCTTATACTTTGTCCTACAGAGAGTCATCCTTGCTCATCAGTCTAGTTAGGAAACTCAACTTGTCTTTGATCCTCATCTTACATTGGTTCCTTGACTTCACTAAATTGACACTTTGATTAGACTTTAGGTAGTTGGTCCCTTCGTCTTAAGGTTTATAGAATTGACTATTTTAGAACCTTACTTAGACTTTGCATCTTTAGCATCTAGACTAGCGTCATCGTAGAACATTCTTAATTTTACATTCAAAAAAATCCCAAAAACATAGCTTAGGTTGCATACCTTAGATTTAAGTCACTCTTTGCATTGGCATACCTTCGTCATACTCCATATCTTGTCATAACCTAACCATCATGTCTACAATTTACCTTGATATGCGTGCTAGTCAAGTTGAATACCTGTTACTCCATAATGGTCAATACCAATAGGCCCTAGACTTCAAAAGACAATATATCCAATCCAAATGCCAATCAATGTCAACCCATGGTCAACTACCCACATATCATTCCTACCAACAATCCATAAGTCCTAGTCCTCCATCCATCTACCCTCATTATCAAGAGTCCCTTAGCATAATCCATGCCATGAATCCACAACAAATGTCCACTTATCACCCTTATCCTAACCTTGACAAGGGAAACCAACCTTCCACTAATCCCTTCCAAGTTTCCATTTCCTACCCTAGTCCTTCATCCACTAATTCCTTCCAAGCCTCCATGTCCTATCCTAATTCTTCATCCACTAATCCCTTCCATGCCACTTCATCTCACTCTACATTTAGTCATGACAATACATCTATTCATGGTCTCCAAAGTCACATCCCATCTACTAAACTTGAGGATACATGTCAAATGGAAAGTCTAAAGCATGACTTCGTGGCTTCACCTTTATGTCAAGATCAAAGTAGTCTATCCCATGATCCTATCTTTAAGTCCATCCAAGAAGTCCTTCTAGATAATCATGGCATCCAAAATACACCTATCCTTGATCAAGATTTCATTCCCAATCATATCATTCAAGACAAACCCGTCTTTGATCAAGACACTACTATTGAGCAAGAAGTCCAAAATGATCCACTCCTTGACCTTTATGCCATTCAGGATCGAACATTTGAAGACGACCCTATCCAAGTACCAAATGCATCCATTTCCCAAAATGAGACACTTGCCTCCTTTGAAAACATAGATGATATTCCTCTAGAACGAGAGTCTCCTACTCTAGACATATTTGCAAATGATCAAGCTATAGCTGAGTTCATTGGACTCTATGACAATGACCATAAAGATGGCTTTGACATCAACTTGGAAGCACCAGTGGAATCCTCTGAATCTGATATGTCACAAAATCACACCAAAGATATCCAACATATCAATGAAGCTAAGAGATCTTATCAACTAGGATCATCCACTTTTATCAAATCAGGCTTTCTTGTAGAGGAGAAGATTCCAAGTAACAGTTTCTACAAACACAATGATGGGTTAGCATCTTGCTTCCAAAATGAAAAATGCTCCATCGCAAACAGAATCTGTCAAAACATGCAGTATCAAGTAAAAGGACTAGGCATACACGAGCAAGGAATTCTAGAACCAATACAGTTTCAAGAAAATCCTAGACATCAAGGTCTTGGTTATTCTTCAATCAACAAATCTAATGATGTTAATGGTACCTCCTTGATATTGGGGGCAACTTTATCTGATACAAACATCAAAATGGAGGCCATGAGTAGTTCTTACCATAAGGTTGTTGCCAACACTCCTTCCATCCATACCATAAATTGTCATTCCAGCACGAATAAACCTTCCATTTGGAACCAACAAAAACAAAAGTCTTCCAAATTCAAAGTTCAAAATCAAGTATCAAAGGCCATTGAATCAATAAAAAATCCAAGTGGACAAATAAAGTTAAAATGGATCCCAAAGAAAAATGGATCAAGCAAAGAAAATAGTTCAAAAGTAAAAATCAATCAAAATGTGGAGCCACAAGAAAAGAGGACTCCCACATATAATAAATGTCCACCTCCTTCAAAATGGTCATCATACAAGGCATATAAAAGTCATGGTTCCAAATATTATCCCAATTTGAAACCCAGTCTCCATCATCCATCACCCCAAGTTTGGCAAATGAAAATTCCTACATCTAAATTGCCAAACACATCTCCCATCATCCGTCATAATCCTACATATCGTCTAAAGTCTAAAAGTCATACATCACAAATTCGTTGCATCTTGGTAGCAACTCTTTATTGTAAGGACTCCCATGGCACTCTATCACGATGTGCGTATTTTGATAAGGCCAACTCTAGTGTCAACAAGGATCACAATGACATTAATCAATTGTATACAAGTGTTACGATCTTGACAAGGAAACTACTTCATCAAGGTTATTATTGGCATATCATGGCACCAGTCTCTACATCAGCACTATCAATGGATTCGACACAATCAGTGATCATATAAAGCACCACGGCCATCCAGAAAAAAAAAAAAAAAAAAAGTCAAGAGAAAAATTTCGTCCAATAGTGAAAACCATTCTTATGGCGCTTTGGATAAGTACCATGATGAAAACCTGGCAAACAGGCGTCATGTGTAAGAAATTATCTATGTCGACTATTACACTTGAGGGCAAGTTGTCTCATCTCCCATACCCTTCATATGACATTTCTATCTATCCATCTAAGCCCTACCACTCATGCCCATTTTCCCACCTATTTTGATCTTGATAAGGACTGGGGTGCAAACATAAATCATGCTTTGGAAAAACTCTTGACATGTCTATCCTTTGGTCATACACTATCCACAAAATATCATGTCATAGCCTTCATAGCATTTTTCCAAATGAGTTATTATTATACGAAATACCTATCGCATGCCTTGGTTTTTCCCTTGTCAATGGTCTAAGGATCCCATCCAATCTTGAAAAGTCATTCCAAATGCAACAAGCCCAATCCATATAATCTTTCTATGCATTCTAGTGCATCATTCAAAATATTCATTGGCTTTGTTTCTAGCATGGCTGCAAACCTTGATCCTTTAGTCACATTATCATCATCCTCATGTTGTTTCGGGATGTGTCCTTCCTACGTCAAACAACATTGTCACTGTCCTCATCACCTATCAATTGGTTTTCAGCTTGACTAGGGGCAAGATCATGGTTGTCCTTGGATTCTTGTGCATGCTTGCTTGGTTGCTGGTAGGAATCACTACCTTGTACATAGTCCACTTCCCTGTACATATACCTATCCTCTGTACATATCCCTTATCTTTCTGTCCATCATTTGTATATACCATTCATAATCAGTAGTAGTCTTTCCCATAACTTGGAACGATTGACATCGAGAGCATTTCATATCCCCCGTTTTACCCTATTCATAATCAATTGGTCTTATACTCATTTGGGGAAAACACTTGACATGTGTCATATTGATTCTTCCATTGGTTTGTGTTGGAGGCGTAACGCACAGAAAACACAAAACATCGAGAAAACTTCAAAGCCAAAAAATCAAAACATTTCAAAATCCAAAAGCGAGTCAGTCGATTGCACTTGTGGAGTCTTTGTGGTTTGTCGAACTCGTTGCCTCGCCCTGGCGTAAGCAAGAGCCATCCAGCGATGTTCCCCAAGGCATTAGATCCGTTTAGGTTTAATGCGTATAAATTCTTGATTTTCCACATGTCTATATGACAAGGTCATTGAGTCAAGTGTTGAACTTGAAGGTCTCTGCGTTAACATAGGCAAGGCCATCAATCGATGAGCCCCCGAGGCCGCACTAGGTCCATTAGGGTTCGTCACATTCACTTTCACACACATCTTTATTTTGTAGTCAGTCTTGTCGTTGCAATCAAGTCGAACTACGAGGTCTCTGCGTGTACAAGCGTAGGCAAGGCCATCAATCAATGAGCCCCCAAGGCGCACTAGGTCAATCCTTTAGGGTTTTCGTCACACACAGTCAATTGTCCACACATCATATCAAGTCATGCATTAATCTGGTGAACAAGTCAGCAATATCTCTAAGTCAAATCAAACACTTTGCCAAACAAAACAATCAAAACAAATCAACCAACAGTTTGCTACAGGATGTGTCCTTCTTGGAAACAGACGTTATCAAAACAATCAACCTATGTCTTATACAGGATGAGTCCTTCCTGCATAATCGACAGGGTCAAACAATCAAACATAGCCTTACACAGGTTATCACATCAACGACATTTGACTCAACGTCTTATACGATACATGACTTTCTGAAACCAAGCTTTGTCATGCCTTATACAGATAGTCACAACATCGAAACCAGACTCACAGTCTTATCTGGTATGTGTATCACTTGAAATCAGGCTCTATCGATCAACAAATCAAACAAACAAATCATGTTTTGGAAAATATTTTACTGGCTTTTTGACTTTATGGCTTATTTATCTTATCATTTATCTTCGATTGATGACTGGGATTCATGTTACTCGCTTTCTCAAGGATGTCCCATGAAGGATTTAGAGAAGTAATGATGTATCAGGATTCTATTTTCTTTTATTGTTTTCTGTCGACTGTCTTTTTCATTTGATTTTGGGTCATGTTACTAGTTTCCTCAAGGATGTCCCATGAAAGATTTAGAGGAGCAATGACGTCTCATGACCCATCTTTTATTTTGATTTCTATCTGTGGTTTGTCCTGACAAAAAGACTGGGGCAGCTTGTGCCTTTAGTATGAGTTAATGACAATCCTTGTCGGCGACTGTCTGTTATTAGCAAGTGGATGACCTTGCACACCTTGATTTATGTCATATCCTGGTGTTTGTCTCCATTTGTATTAGTCCCACCCAATGATGATAAAGTGCAATACCTTTTGTGATATGGTAAAATATCAAAGATTCCTAACACTAACATCTATCTTCTATCTTCTCCTTCTGTGTCGATCTTTCTTTCCACATTAACAGTCCTTCTTTCTTGCATTATGACGACGTCCTGTGACACAAAACGTTGTACATCATCCTACATCCACATACATGTTAGAAACATACATACATATAGGCATATTTCACATTTAGATTATCATGGCATAATAGACAAATAATCATTAAAAACATCATACATATAACATCACATTGCATCTCATAATCATATAGAATCATACAAAACATACAATCATCCATCACATAAGCATATCATATAAACATCACATGTATAAATCAAGACTGCATAATCAATAAATACAAATGCATATCATGAGAATCGCCGCCAAAATCATATATATATATATATCGCTCATATGTGTCACATCACAATGTCATAATGTAGCATAAATACATGGAAGCCCGCAGGCTATCGGATCAAAATACAATGTCTCAAATGGACCTCAAAACTATATCTCTATCCTGAACTGCCACTGCCATCATGTCGGGAGTGTGGGGGAGAATGATGCTGGGACCCGGCTGATCTCTGAGCCGTGGGAGGTTTGTCATATGGCCCTGCTCTACGTGGCTGATCCACTCCCTCTGTGCTCACTGTCCGTGTGTGGGTCCTGGTCTGGGACCTACTACTTTGTGCCGCTGAAAAACTAGGAGCCCGTCTCTCTAGGGGAACCTCTGCCTCATACAAGTCTTGGTAGTATCTCTCCCTCTCGCTGGCTCTGACCAACTCTCTGGCAAATGCTGCTGATGGTCCTGTACATAATGACCTGAGCTCTGTGAATCTCTGCTCCGTCTCCTACCGCCGGGCTACTGCCTGATCCCTCTCCATCAAGGCTCTGTCTCTCTCCACCCTGTAGGCATCTCTCTCAGCCATCAACACCCTCATTTTCTCCTCCAAGGAGGCAACCTGGGCTCGTAATATATCAGTGTCGAGCGCCTCTGCCTCTGTCTCATCCTGACGGACCCTATCTCGCCCATCCTCCTCCTCGTCCATCTCCTCTAGGATCTGATCCCTGATCTCTCTCTCATGATCATCCTCCTCCTCATCATCATCCTGGTAGGCACCTAGCAATCCAAGGGCATCAATCTCTGCCTCCTCTCCCACTGCCTCCTCACCAACTGCCTCCTCTCCAACGGCCTCCTCTGCCTCTACTGGGATGTCAGGGATGTCTGGGATAACTGCCTCTGCCGGCTGCTCCTCCTTGCCACCTCTGGCCACATCTAGCATGGCCACATCCTCCTCTCCTCGTCTCTCCTCTCGGATCGGTGACAAGGCTGGTCCTCGTCCCCATCGACCACGCCTCCCTCTCCTACCTCCACATCGGCCACCTCTGCCATCATCCCCACCATCAGCTCGACCACCTCTGCCTCCTCGACCACCTCCTCTGCCTCGTCTGCCTCTGGGACCTGTACCATGTCGCTCTACCAGTGCTGGCTGCCCTAGATCTGTCAAGGGAATTGGCCTATGCAATGCCCACCACTGATCATAAGCTGGGGTCGTCCTTGGATCTGCTGGTCCACCCCTCCATCCCCATGGCTGTGCCTGTAATCCATCAATATCCGCCTCTGCAGTGGCGACTGGAATCTTTGGCCCCCATAATAGACCTCTCGCGAAGACCGAGCAAACTCTGCTCTCCCTCGAGGTACATCCTGTACCTCTCCATACTGTCTCAGGACCCGGTCTGGCAACTGCCGCTCTATAATGTGCATATGGGACACTGTCCATCCCACTAGATACTGTGTCTGTCTACAATATGGCAGGTGCTCGTCCTCATCTGACCATACCTCGCAGCCCAGGTACGGTCTCCATGTGAACTCCTGCATCAAATCTATCGCGTGTCTGAAATATCCTGTGTCCCCAATATGGTGCTGTGTGGTAGCCCCCGCATAACGGAAGGTGCATGGCACTCTATGAGGTACATCAACTGTAATAGGCGGTCTAAAATTGGCGATATGCTCCCACGCCCAAACCATCAGAAGCGTGGTACCACAGCTCATAGACTGTGCCTCTCTATAGGCAATGTCATGCAAGTGGAAGTATAACATCCCTAGCACACACGAACCCCAAGCATATACGACTTGGCGCTCAAGCATGCCCAATAACATCTCCCCCCATCCCACAGGGAATCCATGTCCTCGGCGGTCAGGCAGTACTATACCGCCTATCAAGGTCGCTACCAGACAGTCTAACTGTCTATACCTTTGAGCCAATGTCTACCATCTAATCTCATAATCATCCACCCCTAGCTGTCTAACGTCAGCGTGGGGGTAGTATCTGCACATCTCAGCTATACCCCTCTGGATATCATAGACTACCCGTGTGCCTCTAATCGGCAGTCTCAAAATCCTATAAACATCCTCTAAGGTCACTGTAGCCTCTCCAGTCGGAAGATGGAATGACGATGTCTCTGAGTGCCACCACTCACATAGTGCTGTCAGCAATCCCCGATTTGCCCTAATCTGGGGCATATCAGTCACATGCAACAAATCTAAGTGCCATAGAGTCCGTCGCTCGGCCGGCCGCAGGTTGTCTCTGAATCGAAACGTCGTGGGTCTCGACTCACATGTATAGATAGGGTCAAGTACAACCTGCACCAACATCAAATGCGGTTAATAATCATCACATGCGTCGTAAAAATGACATTTGTGTATCAAAATGACAAATGCGTGTCTAAATATTCCAATGTGTCGCTAAACATGCAAATGCGTATTTACCGATACATTTGCGTATCAAAATAAACACATGTGTTGCAAAAGCTCAAATGCGTGTCACAATTATCAAATGCGTGACAAAATAAACAAATGCGTTTATGAATATGCACATGCGTTGCAAAATCTCAAATGCGTAGCAAAATAAACACATGCGTTGATTCGCTAAAACCCAAGCTAGCCGGCTGGCGTTAAAATTCAAATGCGGCTTTTCGCGAACACATGCGTCGTTCGCGCATCAAATGCGGTGAAAAAATAAAAAGTGACGCAGAGCTAAAATTGCAATAAATGTCTTAAAATACGTGCAAATCAAAACTTTTCAAAAG
This sequence comes from Sequoia sempervirens, assembly GCA_007258455.2. NCBI lineage: Eukaryota > Viridiplantae > Streptophyta > Pinopsida > Cupressales > Cupressaceae > Sequoia > Sequoia sempervirens. The sequence continues at coordinate 129,577 of VDFB02363576.1, forward strand.
GTAAGTTTTAGGTCCATACCGGGGGGTCCGCGCCGGCTGGTCTCTGGAACGTTCTGATCCTGTATGCACGATGATGGGTGGCTGGAACTGGAGACATCCTCGCTGAAAGTCAGAGCAAATTTTGAAATCTCTAAGCTAGGTGGGTGCAAATGAATAGTTTTTCACCCCAATTCCAATATATACCTAGGGCTTAGGTGGCATTTATTTCCTACTGGCCATGTAAACTTCCATTTTCTATCATCCCGTACCCATCCCTCCCATTTCCGAACCCAATTCCATCAATTGCATTGCATTTCTGCCTATGTACTGGACTAATCGGGCGCATTTCCAAATTTTACTGCACATTTCAGAAATTTGTCACTTTTCCCGAGGGGGCATACCTTCACCTATTCTAATCTGGAGCATGACTGGGGCATATTTTCATCGACTTTCTTTGACACAACGCCTAAAAAACATTGTATCAAAGAGGGGCAAATGTAGACACCGAAATCTAGTTTAAGCCTGCGACTTCCATATTCTTCATACTTCATGGTCATGATTAAATAATGTCAATTATTTAATTATTCATCTTAACATTAATTCTTCTATTAATTAAATAATGTCAATTATTTAATTAATTCATCTTCTATTAATTCTTCTATTGATTAAATAATCTTAATTATTTAATTAAGTCATCTTAACATTAATTCTTCTATTAATTAAATAATATTAATTATTTAATTAATTCACTTTTCTTTATTATACCTGATTAATTAAATAAACGCTTTTTATTTAATTATGTTACTAATTAACCTTATCTTTCTTGTTAAATTAAATAAATCCTTATTTAATTTACTCTTTATCATATTTCAACTATAATTAAATAAATTATTTATTTAATTATTCATTTAAAATCCCCTTCGTCATTTAATTAAATCTTATTTATTTAATTATCCTTCGAATATTGTCTCTTGAATTAAATGAGTTATTTAATTCATAAATTCTATTTTAACACATTCTTCTATATTTTAGATAATTATGTGAGTTATCTAAGTATTCACTTTTACTCAACTCGACATCTATTTTAATCATTCAGTTAACTATTCATTTGATGTCTGAGTGGCATTCTCGAGTAATCTCCTCGTCTAATCATGCAATCCTCCAGTTCTAACTCAATTGCATGCACATGCATATTAATTAAATATTCTTATTTAATTAATTAAATGTTGTGCGTACATTCAAACAAAGAGTTGTTATAATGAATCTTTATCTTTGTCATGCAAAGATATTTCTAATGTTTTCGAATACCAAACTGAAGATTGAATCATTTATTTAATCTTTAATTCTATTTCTAATTCGAATCACTCATGTCATCACTGTTAGTTAACAGAATGCATGACTAATCAGTCAATCTCAATCGTCCGTTGATCTTTCAATCTTGACCTATCGTTCGAATAATCAATTTTCTATAAATTGATTTGTCATTCTTCATTCCAATCTCTCTCGCGAATTTTTTAACTTTGAGAGAACTTTGTCTTGAATGTTCGATATTTTGCTAATCACTATCTTAGGCTATACTTGCATGAACTTGAAAATCTGAGGGCAATTATACTACACAAGCAAAATGGAGAAGGGCAATTGAGATGAATCATGGAAATACGTTTGAAGATTGGTGAGATTGTTCTAGTTTTAATTACTTTTTACTTTCCCATGTTCTTTGTTGCTTAATGAATGAATTTGCATTTTAGATTTTAGTATTGTATGCATGTGTGCTTCTAATCAATCTTCTTTGTTGTCTATAGTGCAAAAGCTTGTTTCATTTTCAGGCGTTACACAAAGAGAGGGAAATTTTTATTTTTTTTGAATTTGGGTTTTCCTTAGAAAAAGTCCAAGTTTGGTAATTAGACCTTGATAGAAATATAATGACAATGGAGAAGGAAATGATGAATGAACAATGCTTGCTACAACTCACCAAACATTCAATGGCTTCCCTTAGAGGTACTAAAGACAAACACATCACTCCAAGGAACTTGATCTTGCTTTTCTTGATGGATTTGGACACTTGAAGATGCTAGGATGCTTTAGGATAAAAAATGCATGTTAGCCTTCACAATATGACATGAACACACATGATCTTGAACATGATGTTAGGACCTTGATTACTACAAAAAATGACTGATAAATATTCTCTTGAATGCTCTTGACAATGATATTTTCTCATAAGAATATTTTATCATGTGTATTAGGATGCTTAGATTTGAAATGATCAAAACACTATGCATTTATAGATGTTTATCTAATTTCGCAAAAAATAGATTCTAAAATCTGACAATTGCAAGTTGAATTTGAATCAATAAAATACCACCAAAAACATATTTAAAAATAGGTCATAGGAATTATAGAGGACCCATTCACCCTTAGTCCAATAGGTCCTGGACCATAATTCCAAGACACACATGCTCCAATATGATTTAATTATTGATTACATTAATTAAATATTAGCTTCCCTTTCAAAAAATGAGAATAATAAGGCTTTGGAATGCATAAATTGGAAAATTAGAAGCTTAATTAAGTCCAATAAATTAAGGGAACAAAACATAGTGTGAAATTCTAAAGGTATTCAATTTCCTACACTACAGTTATCATAATGCATATTCTATTGTCAAATATTGTTAAGCATTTTAAGAAATTTTTGATACAAGCATGTGAAAATGATTTTATTTCCCCTTTTTTATTATTTTGTGTTTATCCCTATCCCACTATCTCTCCTATGTGTGAGTTTATCTTGGTGAAAGAGAATGTAATCATTGAAAATAGTGGAAATCATGTTTATTCTTCTCTCAATACCTCACCTACTTTGGAAGAAGGTATCATGGTGTTAGAAGATCCAATCAGTGAGTGTCATGAGAATCTTGTTTGTTTCTCTTCACCTACCTCTCCTACTTGGGAATATATAGTTGGAAAAGAGGATGAAACCATTGATACATGTCTTTCAAAAGATAGCAAGATGGCTTGCTTAGATGAAGATGCTAGGGTGACATTAGATACCCCCTCAATTGAAGATCATCAACAAGCAGTTAAATTTGTTGAGGTTATGAACATGAAATTGGCTATTAGATCTATTTCAATTATAGGACCTCTTAAAACTCCTTTTGGACCTCCTAAAAATCCTTTAATTATTGAACTTCCTAATTCACCTCTCATTGTAGGACCTCCTAAACCTCCTGGAGATATCCTCATCTTTACAAAATAACTTACTAGTAAGCATGTGTCTCTAAAACCAAGTTATCATACTATAGCTCACACATATAACACTCAAAACAATAAGCAACCAAAACAAAATCCAACATACATTTCATTGCCTCAACCATACCTCCCACCCACACCTAACATTCTACATCATGGTGGTAAATAATTTGATCTTGTTGAGCAACTTTGTAAAAATCTTGTTAAGATCTCCTTGAGGGGTTTGATTCAAACATCACCTATTTACCATGGAATGCTTCAAAATTCTTTGCAAAAAAATTGTTCTCCCTCCTAGTGTGCAACTAAATAATATGGTAGCTTTGATTGATAATATTAATTCACCTAGTATGGACATTGTATTTCATAAAAGTGAATTACCCCCTTTAGAAACACAAAAAAAAAAATGATATAAAAGCTCTAATAGGTAGTGATGGTGGCGTATGGTGCCCTTGACATGTGATGGCTTGTGGCCATCAGGGGTTTGCATTCTAAATTTATTTTCCTTCCTAGTTCCTTGGGTTTTTTGTGTTTTCTATATGGTTTTATTGTACATAGGTTTTTTCTTTTCTTGGTTGCCTTCCCTCACCCCATGCATTCCCTCTGTATGCACCATATAACAAGAAGTTTATCCCCCATTTCCTTGATTTCCCTTGTGCGGGGAAAATGATGGATGAAATAATCGATTATTCAGACGACCCCCTTAGGGGTATGGTAGTGAACCCCCCTTAAAACCCTTATGGAGGCGGTGGTAATGTTAATTGTTTGTTCAAGGACATCATGTTGAGAAAGACAAAAGGGAAATCCTAGACTCAATGCACTTCTTGTCTGTTGAAGATGAAGGGTACTCTCGAAACCCTAATCTTGGAGGTGAATCTGGTAAGTGCCCTCCCCAAGATATCAAAAAGGATTTATTAATTCCCAATGATGATATGGCTTTGGCCCTTGACAAAGAAGAATTGCTATTAAAAATTGTTGCTATCTTTTTTGCAGCTTTAGACTATTCAAAAATACCGAGGAAATACCTCAACTAGTGGTTGGTAAACATTTGGAATAAGAAACTAGGAATTTTACATTCATTTTGTAGAATGATACAAAGATGGTTTTTCTAATTACCTTTAAAAATAGTGAAATGCAAAAACAAGTAATTAATAAATAGTTCTCGTCTATTAGGAACTCGATATTTAGGGCTATTTCCTACTCTTCAAATTTCCTAAATGAGGAAGTGCTCACACTTTCCTACCCAAGATGGGTAACCCTCAAAATTCTACCCTTAATCCTATGGAACTTCATCTTATTACTAGTCGTGAATTATGGGTTAGTACTAAGAATTCAGGACACAAAAAATTTCCTACCAAATTTAGATGTGAGAATCTTAACGTCAATCATGCCATGCATGGAAATTCAAGATGAAATTGAAATAGAAACTAAAAATGTTATCCTTAACTTCCAAATTGAACTTCTAGGGGGATTGAATGCGTGATTACTTTGTAAAAGGGAGCGCCACATGAGAAAAAGTGCCCAATATTTAAGAATCATGGAATAGTGAGTAAAAAGAAAACACCTAACTCTGATCCAAAAAACATGTCTGGTTTGGTAGAGCATGGAATAACCGAGGGAAATTAGGGTCTGAAAGAGACAACCCATGTTGAGCCAACCAAGATTAATGAGATTCTACATACCCTAAATGAAAAAATAAATAATAAAATCCTATAGAATCTTTCACCAATGCGTTAAGTATGTCGCTCGAGGAAGTAGACCTCATTTTTTGGAAGGGTATAGAGGAAAATGATTCTCCTATGGTAGATGGCAGATCCAAATCTAAACTCCTGAACCTGTTGCAAACAATTTCTAAAACTGATGTGTCAAGAAATGGAGAAAACATCGTAGATGCTCTCTCCTCATTCAAGAGCAGGCCTAAACCCTTAGGCCATAAACTGAATGCACAAGAACTGGTGCTAGAGCAGCTTAAAAAATAAATTAATGAAAATACGAAAATATTTCAAGATGCCAAGAGTAAAAAAAAGGAGGTTTCCGCCATGGTGGGTGGGTGTTCCTTCGAACAAACCCAACTTGAGATGGATAAAAAGGGTGTACATACTAATATTGACATTATCAATAACAAAATTATTGGTTCCTTGGACTTGAGTCCAACCCTCTTTATGACATGTCATGTGGATTCATAACATAAAATTTTAATCCCCATTATTGAGGGTAATAAATCTCAAAATCAAAAGATGATATATGCCAATGATGGTGTATCTGAGGGTTGGTTAAACCCAAGTTCAAGGTTGACAATAAAAAAAATAAGAACATATACCTAGAAAAGAAGGAAAAGAATAAAGAAATTTATATTGAAAGTCAAACCTAGAACTTAGAAGAGGCTAAAAAATGATTTGCAACTAACAAGGTTGATATACCCAGGCTAAACAAGATTTAAAAGATGCTTCAATCCCACCAAGTGAAGGGGGATACTTGGTGGAAAACAAGAATCCAAAGGGGGATGCTCCTAATGATGGGAAGGAAAAAAGATCCTATGTAAAAGAGTGGCTAGGCTAGAAAAGAAGGGAAAGGAAAAAGAAGCAAAGAGAAGATGTTGTCCCTTATATAAGAAAAGAGAATAGAAAAAAAGACTTTTGTAAATGATTTGAGGGATTTAGGAATCTAGAGGATGAAACCAAAGAGATGGAGGTGGATGAATCTTAAGTGTACTTCTTGGAATGTTAGGGGACTTGAATCACCTAACAAAAAATATTACATTAGAATATTTCTAAATTAGATAAAAAAATAAGGATGTGATAATGCTACAGAAAGTTAAAGCCATTAACTACAATCTTCAAGCCAACTTAAGGTTCATCTAGAAGGAGGATACCTTCTATACAACAAACCATGAGAAAGGAAAAGGGGGAACAACCAGTCTACTACCCAACAAGTGGAAAAAGTGGGTAAGCGATTATGGTACCTCTCCCTATAATAGGGATGTTTGGATGTCTATAGAAAAATAGAACTTAAAGTTCAAGATCTACTCCATATATGTCCCAAATAAATATAGGCAAATATGTGAGCAGGCTTCTAGATATCCCATGGATCTTGGGAGGAGACTTTAATATGGTGGAAAACTAGGAATACAAGTTAGGTGGAAATGTCATGGGATGGAAAGAGAATGAGAGGTTTTCTTGGCTCAAAATAAAAATAAGCCTAAGTTGGTGGACTCTCTAGAAGGTGTAAAGAAAGATAACAAAGACATATGGTATACTTGGTGCAACTTCCAAAGTGGAAATAAGAGGATCTACTATAGATTGGATAAGTTCTTTTCCAATAAAGACCTATTCATATTTGACCAAGTAGAGGGTTCCAATACAAGGGTCAAGGTTAGCCTCTGGACCCTATCAAACCACCACCCCATCACAACTATTTTGGTGTTTAGAAATAGTGCCAGCAATATAACCATGAAAACAAAGAAATTTATCCTCAATTTAGGCCTCCTAAAAATGAAAGATTATAACAATGCAATCTTCACCCTAAGAGAAATAAAAAAATGACTTCTCTAAGACAAAGTAGAAATTGTATGATGGAATACCAATGCCCAGGGCTAGCAGAGAATATTTAAAACTATTGCAGAACAAAAAGAAAAAGATTGAAGGAAAGTTGAGAATCACTTGCAAGAGAAACTCCTCCAAGCAGAAGGTCTAATTCAAAATGATCCCCAAAACTTTGAAGTGAATAAAGAATTCATCAAGATCAGATGGGGCCTAAGGAAAATTTAGAATTATAGGGACCAAAGTCTCAAGAAAAGAGAAAAGATGAATTTGGTAGCCCAAGGTGAGAAAGGGTACAATTTTTTCTTCAAAATATTGAAGGATAAGGAAGTAAAGGAGATTGTAGGTGCCATCTAAGATGAAAATGGATTATTAAAAGACTTGGAAGGTATCAAAAGGGAATTTTTCCAATATTATAAGATCCTTTCCGTAATAGAATGCAATAACTCACAATGCAAGGAGATTAGAGAAAAGTATAAAAATCTAATACTAGGAAGGTAACAAAGGAAGTGGAAGCAAGGCTAAGTAGGCCCCTGTCCCAAGATGAACTTAAAAATACAATCCTTTCAATATTTAATGATAAGGCCCCTAGAATAGATGGCCTACCAACAGAATTTTATAAGGAAAACCTTGAATGGGTGAGCGAGGATCTATTACAAGTATATAATGAGGCACTCAAAGTTGGTTCACTGGGGAAGGAAATCAATCAAGGTATCATCAAGCTAATAGCCAAGGAAGGGGATAAGGTACTATTAAAAAGCTATAGTCCAATTACTTTATTGAATGTCTCATATAAAATCCCTGCCAAAGCTATCTCTCAAAGACTAACCACGCTCCTTCCATAAGTCACCAACAATACTCAAACAAGTTTTATAAAAGGAAGATACATCTTAGAGAATCTAATAACTAGCTAGGAGGTAATGAAATAGGCCAGGACCTCCAATGAGAGCATCAATATGCTACTTTAGAACTTGATAAATCATATGATAGAAGTGAATGGCTCGTCAGCCTAATGGTGTTGGAAGCTTTTGGATTCCTTGAAAGACTATGTAATATGATTAAAACCCTTCTAAATGATGCCTCAACTTGATTTGAGCTCAATAGTGACCTTACATAAGAAATAATATTACAAAGGTCCATAAAGCAAGGATGCCCCCTTGCATCTTCTCTATTTTTCAATGTTACATATGCACTACACTATATTTTAAGAGACCACACCTTGAGTCCTAAGTTTCAAAGACTATCCATCCCAAACAAGGGAGAACTAATAAATTCATAATTTTTTGATGACACAACTCTCTTTGTCAAAATGGGCAGGGAGAAATTTGAAAATCTAATAGGGAAAATGGATATAAATGTCATGATCATTGTGCAAAAATTTCCAAAACAAAAACCGTGTTGTTAAGTTGGGAAAACCAACAACCAAACTAGCTCAAGGAACATAAGTTCCAGTGGGGAGGCCCAAATAAGATTTTCAGGTATCTTGGGATACCATTTACAATAAATCTCAACCTAAATGACATGTGCGAGTGGTTGAAAAAAAAATATTATGGAAGTTGGTGGGTTAAAACAAGCAATATTTATCAATTGTAGGTAGAGCACAAGTGTGCCAAAAAATACTTTCCTCATATAACGTATATTATGCATTGGTTTGGATGTTCAATAGTTATCAAGTAAATTAGATTCAAAAGCATATAAGGCAGTTTCTATGGTCAGATGGTAAAAGCAGCAAGAAAAGACATGTAATTAGATGGGAGTGGTGTTGCATAGAAAAGCAAAAGGGAGGCCTAGGATTAAATCACCTCAAAAAGAAAGGGATGGCCCTTGCAATTAAATGGATTTGCAAAAGCCTTCACAGGAAAAAACCATGGAAGGTATTGGTAAGGAACAATATTAGGAATGTGATACCAAGAAAATCAAAGCCCTGGAAGAACCTACCCATCTATGACATGTTGTTTGGTAAGTTTCTAGTTTCCCCGGTGGGATAAAATGTATTTAAAAGCTTGTGGAAATCCTATGAGTTATGCAAAGAGAATGTGGTTTCTAAATTTCCAATTGACATAGAATTGTATAAATTTCTCCTTAATAGATCCATCTAGTAGAATCTTTACTACAATAATAAACCACTATAACTCGTTCAAGGGTGATTGGCTAAAGATTGGAATAAAAGAGGAATTTCAATGTTTAATAATATTATAAAAAAATGACTATCTGATTAGGTGGGGGTGCTTAAAGAAGGAGTTCAATCTCCCCAAACTCATAAAAGAACATATGAAAAGCTAAGAAACCATAACTTTATCTTAAATAATTTGTTTCCTTATAATCCTAATAATAGTCAAGATCTAATGTGGATGAAAGATAAATAAATAGCATTCCCTAAAGAAAAATAAATTTATAAAGTTGATGATTAACCCCCTAATCTAAATGACCATTTTAATAAAAATTGGAGTCTTAATCTTAATAAAAAACAATGGACTAAGACATTTACTAGAGAATATGGGATAATATTATTGAACCAAAAAAGGTTGGCTTGGCTTTAAATGAATGATGCTCCTACATAAGCTTCCAAGCTTTGACTTGACAGGTAATCCTACTATGTGTGAACTATGTAAATTTTTTGAAATTGTCTCTCTTTTTTTTTAATTGCTTATATGTTAAGGAAGTATGGAAATTATTTCCATTTGATTTTTTTGGATGGGGGGAAAGAAAAGAAAAGAGGATAAAAGGAAAAATTCTAGAGAAAATTGATAAATTAGGAAAGTATCTTAATATCTTTTGATTGGCATTAACTAAAAAAAATCTTTGGAACTTGTGGAAATCTAGAAATGGTGAAAAATATCAAGGCACTAGGAGGGCACTTATTGAGTCTAACAAAAGACTCAGTACATAATTTTTATATGTAGGTGTCCATCACTCTTGAGGTCTTCAAGGAAAAGCTCCAAAATCTAATGAAAAATGGTAATGTAGAGGGGAAGAAAGAGGAGCTGATTGAAGTGAACCAACAACTATTTTGCAAACTAGGTCTGAAATATTTCATAAATGAAGACTACTATGAGCAGCATAAAAATGAAAATCATGCTAGATAAAGACTTATACTAAACTTGTAAAGTTTGTTGTATTTTTTATAATGTAAAGAATGAAAAACAAGTGGATCTACCGTATGTGGCATAGTAAACAACATATTTTCATATATTATAGATCTGCTATCCATGCTAGAAGGTGATGTAACTCAGAAATTCTTATCAAAATGATTAATTATGTAAACTATTATGAATACAAAAAAAAATGATGCTTTGATGGTAATGGCTATTTTTAATAGGGTTAGGATTAGGATTACCCTTATTGACAATGGTTTAGGGATTATTGTTTGTAGTAAAAATATTTTGGATAGAATTGGAGTGGATAAGACTTTAATTCATCCCACTAGTTTATTGATCAAATGTTTTGATAACATGGAAAGATGACCACTTGGTGTGATAACATTACCTATTAAATGTGGAAAGGTTGTGTTGAAAACTCACATCCTTGTCATGCCCCATGACCTTTCATACAATATTTTGTTGCAAGATGGTGTGTCCCTTGGTCTTCCTTGCAGCACAATGCTTGGGTTTGTGACATGGTCTAACCACCTCTTGTGGATCTTAACTGACGCTTGTATTGGGCATTGACAGGTTGACCTTTTGGTGCACTGGCAAGGCCAACAATTGGTATCAGAGCTAGTCACAGGTTTGAACCCTTCACTTGTGTTGGGGGGATTGTTGCAAGATGGTGTGTCCTTTGGTCTTCCTTGCAACACATCGCTTGGATTTGTGTCATGGTCTAACTGCCTCCTATGGATCTTAACTAACACTTGTATCAGGCATTGAAATGTTGACCTTTTGGTGCAACGGCAAGGCCAACATCTTTTCTTGGGTAGACCATGGATTCATGGAATGAAAGGAGTTCCTTCAACACTTCATCATCTAATGAAATACACTTACAATAATAATTTTTACATGATAAAATATTATCCAAAGTTTGAGACTTTTTTACAAACTAAAACAAGAATGAAGAATCCTATTAAAACATTGAGACCAACAACAAAAGTGGAACCTTTACAAATTAAAGACAGAGATGAGTGTATTTCAATGGTGACAAAATTATTGGATGATGTTGGGGGTTCGTTAGAGTTCACATGTACATCCATGGGGGAATACATGATTACAAAAAAAATAGATAAAGAGAAAGAAAAGGAAATGGTATCAACAAAATATATCACTAAGTCATCAAAAGCATCTAATTCCATAACTTCTAGTAAGGAAGAAAACACAAATTACACATCCACATATGATGAAAGTGATTATGAAAAACCACCCTCCACGAAAGAAATGGAATCCATTACTGGAAGAGGTTATGAACTCTTAAAACAACTTGGCTATAATGTAAAAGGATGTGGTGTCAAATAATAAGGCATTAATTTTCCCATGAGGCCTAACATACAAGAAACAATAAGAGGTCTTGGCTATTGTCCTTCAAAAATAATAAAAAACATCAAAAATACCTTCACTTAATAAATACCATTAGATGTTTCTCCTTACCATGTGGTAGTTGTAGTAGCATAACATATTCACTACCATGCATGGGGGTATAAACTTGGCCTAATGCAATCATATTTCATCTTACAAGTAGTAGCATAGCATGATCCATCTTGGCTCATCTTTGTCCCTACACTTGTGGGGCAAGGGGTTAGGTACCGTTGTGTTAGGTACATTCGTTCTAGCAATGGATTCCTTTGTCTCTCCTTACAATGTTAGTGTAGCAAGTACACTAATATTTTTAGGGGGGGCATATAGCCCCTTTCTCATTATTTTCATATGAAATGGTACCTTCTTAGTGATGATAACATACATCTCCTAGGAAGTGTGACCTTTTCAATCAAAGTGAGGCTTTCTTGATCTATGTGAGTGTCTTATTTATGGTGATATTAGGCTTGATGTATTATAAGGGTGTGACTTTTCTTGGCATATTATGTTCCCCTTTGTGGTGATACTATGGATAGTATTCCATAAGGCATAAATTTCATTTTATAATGACTTGTCCTCTCTTGGTGGTGATGTCATGTGTGATATTCCCTAGGCTGTGACCTTTCATGTATTGAGAAAAGCCCCTTTTTTTTTATCACCTCTTGTGATGGTGTTGTTATAACACCCCTTGATTTTTTAGCCATATCCTATTGTCATTCATGCACCCCCTAAGGTGAGTCTTTTTCATCCCCCAAGATGTTAAACTTTATGCACCTGCTAAGATGAGTTTTTTTTGTCCCTGAAGACATTAAACTTTATGCACCCCTTGAGTTGAGTCTTGTCCATTCCTAAAGATGTTAAACATTATGTACCCCCTGAGGTGAGTTTTGTTCATCCCCAAAGATGTTAAACTTCAACATCCCTTTTTCACATGGCCACCTAGAATAACATCACTTACTCTCTAGTGGATCCATTTGCTTCATGAGTGATGTGGCATAACACAACTTGCTAGTCCTCATCGGAGCATTCTTGTATTTGATTGTTGATGTTTAGTATTTGAGACAATTTAAGATTAAGGTCTCTTTGTCTTACCGACTCAAATCCTTTAGTACTAACCTTGTTTTCAATTATATTTTATTTGTCTTCTTCATGTTTACATTGTGTTTTTTTTTCATTTTATCTTCATCTTTATGTTCCATCATGTGATGTGTTTTCATCATGTATGCTTCATTTTTTCTAACATGTACGCTTATGTATGTTGTCTTGCTACTTTTCATATATGTTTTTTCCTTTGTGTTTATGTTTTCTTTCCATAGGATCTTGAATCTTGGGTGCTCGATCACCTCCCTAGACTCATCATCATCCTATCTCTTCAACATTTGGACATATGGACCCCTCTTAACATATATTTATCTACTTTACTATGAGTTTTAGCATAAGTCTGTACTCTCACTAAAGTGGGGCCTAAATGTAGCATCATAAATTGTCACCCTTGACCATTTCACACTATTTTTTTCTCCCCTTTGAGTTATTGGACCTAATTAAGCACTTAATTTTCTAAATTACACATTCCACAACTTATTTTAAATATTTTTTGAGTAATTTATAAAAATAAAACAAATGCTCTCATTTAATAATTTGTCACCAACACTTAAATTTTATGTAAATAGGGCTAGGATACTTGTGCCTAGGGTGCCTATGTCCCCCTATTTTGGATCCAAATTCAAATATGTTGGCATTGTTAGTTTATTATTTTAACATTAAGTGAAATTAACAAGAAGCGTTGAGGAGAATTTATGATCAAACAATTATCAAGAGCATTATTTAGCAAGTCAAGAGAAAATTTTGAAAGCTTTATTGCAGAAATTCAAGCTCCAACATCATGTCAAATTTTATGTGAGTTCATGTGTTTTTATGTTATCATTGTTTTGTGAATGATAACCCCTTTTGTAGGTCTAAAAATCATTCAAGGAAACCAAGAAATTAAGGCCCAGGACCTTGAGGTGATGTGCATGCTTTAGTCCTTCAAGGAAGCCATTGAAGGATGGTGAGTTTTAACAATTTTTTATTTCATCATTCCTTCCTATCGATTATTATTTTATCATTGGCATTGCCATTCTAGAAGTGGAAACTCTAACATGAGGCTTGACTAAGGAAATCCCCTAAATAGACCAATATTTTCCCTCTCTTTGAATGTGCAGGTTTTATGTTTAAAGAGGACCAAAAGGATCTTGAAGGAATTTTTTTCATTGTTTCATTCAAAACACTAGCCCTCAGAAACTAAAAAAAATAATAATTACAAAAATATTCGATAGAAATCTAAAAAGTTTGTAGATGGGGAATAGAAGTGCAGATCCGACATCAAAGGAAATAAAAAATACCTACTTGGACAATGGTACCCCCATAGAAAAATCCTTGGAAATAAAGTTCAAATTCATACCACAAGTGCATAGTGTCCTCCTCTTTCTATTTTTGTTGTTTGATTTCCTCTATGACTTCTCATATTTTTTGTATTTGCATCTAAACACTAATTTGCACCATTTAGATAAATAGATCATTGCGTTTCATCATTAGTAAATTTATAGATTTGGTTAAGGGTTCGTTGACTTGCCTATTAGGTTATAATTCAATCACATACCTTGTTCAAATCCATCAAACTCCCATTACTCCTTTTTATTTCCAATTGTAAGAAAGCTAAGGTGGTGAAACAACTTCCTACACTAATCTTGAGAGGAGGATAATGTAAAACTTTTTACATCTTAAATAGTTACAAAAACTTAAATAGAAATAAACACAAATATCATGTATACCACAACATAGTGATTTACAAGGGGAAAAACCTTTCAAGAGAAAACCCCCACACTCAAAAAATGACCAATATATTATTCAAAATTTATAAATATTATAATATACTTACAGAGCAAGCTTCTCACAAGAGTGTCACCAACCAAATATTTAGGTGCAACATGACCACTATTAGAATCTCATAATACATCCCAATACACAGTCATAATACAATGCCCTCATAAAATAGGTTTCCTTCTAGGGAAAGTAGAGCTAATAAAATATTGACCATCATATTTAAAACCTAATGATGAAAGGTCCATATTTACAATAATTAAATATAAATAATTTTTTCCTTTTGGAGGCACTTCCCCTAAGCCCTCGCTAGGACTCACTACCTCAGACCCCCATTTGGTGGGATGATCCCCCTGGACCTCTCACTGGGGGAAACCCCCCTATGGCCCCGCATCGCTAATGTATCAATAGTAGCTTATGTATCAACAATTCCTTATGTAATTTCAAGGTTGAGACACATTTTCCCAACAAATATCCCACTTTTCGAAGACCTTGCGAAAAAAATGGGAGGGTGTATAAACATCATCTCTTAATCACTAGGGTCTGAAAGGCTCATAGTCTATGAACACCATCCAATTTTCTATGTGCTCACATTCTTAGTTAAAGAATCAATAACATTAATAAAAGTATCTACCATAACAAGATTTAGCCTGCCATCTTTTGCCATATCTCTAAAAAATGACGCTTTACATCAATGTGGTTGGTCCTGGCATGAAAAATTAGGTTCTTAGCTAGACATATCACACTTTGACTGTCACAATAAATTATCACTGCACCTTGTTTTATACCAATATCTAAACATAATATCTTAATACAAATGGCTTCTTTACAAGCATGATTAGTTGTCATATACTTAGCTTCAATAGTGGAAAAAGAAACCATATACTGTCACTTACTCATCCAACTAATTGCACCACCAAATAAAGTAAACACATAAGCACTGGTGGAACGTCTACTATCAACATCACCTACCTATTCTGAATCCAAATAAACATGAATATCAAGGGAAATATCATCTTCATTCATATACTATGATAACTAAAGGAATAGTTTGATGTACTACACAAATATTTAAAGACACTTTTAACTACATCCCATTGAACACTACCAAGATTAGAAATATATATCTAGAAATAACTCACACTTCTTGGGAAATGTCTGGTCTTGTATAAACCATAACATACATCAAACTTCCAACTGTACTATGTTAAGGAACTTTTCTCATGTCTTCCATCTTCGATGGAGATGTTGGACAATCTGAAATAGATAAGTTTGTTCCAACTAAAACATGAATACATAATGGTCTACAATATTGCATATAAAACCTTTGTAAAATTGAATTGGCATACTTATTTTGACCAAGCCATACCTTTATGTTCACTCTATCTCTTCTAATTTCCATCCCAAGAATGTTTTTAGATGCACCAAGGTCTTTCATTTCAAATTTAACATCAAGTTGAGATTTTATTTTTGTAATCACACCTTTCCCTATACCAATAAGTAGAATCCATCAACATATAATGCAATAAATAGGAAATGATCACCACCAACTTTATAATAAACACAATGATTTTATTTAGAACGCAATATCCCAAAGTCAACACATATG
The DNA here is from genome assembly GCA_007258455.2 of Sequoia sempervirens. Taxonomy (NCBI): domain Eukaryota; kingdom Viridiplantae; phylum Streptophyta; class Pinopsida; order Cupressales; family Cupressaceae; genus Sequoia; species Sequoia sempervirens. The sequence continues at coordinate 145,308 of VDFB02363576.1, forward strand.
TATAAAATTTCTGGTACCACATCTTGGGTCTTTGTTTTAGGCCCTACAAATATTTCTTCAATTTACAATCAAATTTACTTTTACCTTTCACCACATAGTGCTCTGTTTGTGTCATACAAATATCCTCCTCCAAGTCACTATGAAGGAAATTAGTTTTCACATCCATTTTCTCAACCTCTAAATCATAAGCAACAACAATAGAAAGCAAAAACCTAATGGATGTTGTTTATGCAACAAGAATAAATATATCACCATAATCAACACCCTCAACTTGAGAGTAACCTTTTGCAACCAACCTTGCTTTGTACTTCTCAATACCTCCATCTAAACCAATATTTTTCTTGAACACCCATTTGCAACCAACGGGTTTTATTCCTTCGGGAAATGGTACAAAGTCCCATGCATCATTCTTTTTTGAAGCTATCATTTCTTCATCCATAGTAATATTCTAAGATTTTGCATCATTCATACCTAATGCCTCTTCTACCAATTTGTGTTCATCCATGTTAGTATTTAAATAAAAAATACATCTCCAATCATTAGGTGAATACCTTTTAGGTGGTTTTCTATGCCTTGTATACCTACGAACAAGTTGAGTTGGAGGTTCTTCCTCCTCTTCTAAAGATTCAGAGCTAGATGAGCTCTCCTCAAATTCTTGTCTATCCATAGGCCTCGACTCAACTTTCTCAGGTGTATAAGGAAATTAAATCACATATTCCTATTTATTGTGTTCTGGTTGCAATGTAATAGAAGATGGCTTAGTTTCTCTAAAAATAACACTTCTACTATGTATTACCTTTTTTGTAATAGTATCCCAAATCTTGTATCTTTTCGCACCATAACTATATTTGATGAAGATATATTTCATAGCCATGTTCTCCAACTTTGTTCGCTTCTCGTTTGGCACATGTGGATATTTCTCCCAACCAAAACTCTAAGATGTATTAGTGAATGCTTGTTTCTCTACCATGACTCTATAGGTGTCTTATCAACATGAGCTGATGTAGGAGACCTATTAATCAGGTAACAAGTAGTGGAAACATCTTCAAACCAAAACCTTTGTTCTAGACAAGCACCACTCAACATACTCTTAGCCTTCTCCATCAATGTCTTTTTCATTCTTTCTGCAACTCCATTTTGTTGTGGAGAATACAGAGTTGTAATTTTCCTATGAATACCACAATCTTTACAAAATATATCAAAATCGTTAGAGAAAAATTCACCTCCATTATCAATCCTCAAACATTTTATTTTCTTTCCAGTCTATAATTCAACCATTGCTTTAAATTCTTAAAATCAACTAAAAACTTCATAGTTACTCTTTAGAAAATACACCCATGTCCTTCTACTATAATCATCAATAAATGAAACATAATATATGGATTTTCCAATTGAAGGAACATCTACAAGACCAAAAACATCATAATGAATAAGATCCAATATACCACCAAATTATGAGAACTCAAGTAAAACTGAATGCAATTTTATTTTCCATAAATGCAATATTCACATAAATCAAATTCAAGATTACAATAAGATAACCCTTCAACAAGGTCTTTAAACCATTTTCTCCAATGTTGCCAAGTCTCTGGTGCCATAACATAGTTTTCTTTGCAAGTAACTTTGATTCAGAAGAAAGAGCACTCTTGGGTACACAAAAGCCATGCCCATCTGCTAAAAGTGAAACCCTTACCTCTTCCATAGACTTTCTTTTCATAGACTTACTATTGAACTCAATAGTGCATGCATCAAGATTATACAATGTGTCATATTTAGCACCTCTAACCATCTTACATCCTAAATCAGAAAATACTACTTGTACACCTGCATCTATTAGTTTTCTCATGGATAACAAATATTATGCTAATCCAAGGATATGCAACACACCATTAATCCTTTTTTATTCTACCATCAAGAAATCTTATTCTAACTTTACCATGACCAATAATATTTAAATAAGAATCATCACCCATGTACACCTAGTTAGCTCCATCAAATTCTTCATATTCTAGAAAACCAATCTCTATTAAAGGTCATATCGAAAGATGCACTTGAGTCAATTAACCATGCATCTTTACATGAATGAGTTTCCAAAGCTAAAATGAATGCATCACCATCTTCCTTCTCAGGCTCAAAATCAAAATCAAACTTATTCTTTTTCCCCTTCTTTTCTTCTTTGTAGTCCTTACGAACATGTCCAGGTTTACCACACTTCCAAAAAATAAATTTGGATTTTCTAGGAGATTTTTATCTCCCCTTGGACTTGGATTTATCATGCTTCTCATTCTTCTTACCTTTTTCCTTAGGACTTTCACAAAAATTCAAGGCCTCTTGGTATTGATGGATACCTTCCTCCTCATCCCTTCATAAAGCAAATAACCCACCACATCTTTAGTCTTCAATATAATATAAGTACTCCCAATAGCCATAACAAGAGAATCCCATGAATCAGGAAAAGAACAAAGAAAGATCTGACATTTCTCATCCTCATCCATTTTGAAACCAATTGATGCCAACTAAGCCACGATCATATTGAATGCTTTCAAGTGGTCTATAATTCATCCACCCTCTTCCATTCTTAATGAATACAATTTCTTCCTCAAGAAAATCTTGTTCACTAAATATTTGGTTTAATACATCTCACCAACCTTCTTCCATAGTTTATATGTATAGGTCTCTTCATGGAAATTGATTAAAACAGAGTCTACTAAGCACAATCTATTTAAAACCTTGGCTTTACAGTCCATAACATTATATTGAGAAGCCTAAGTATGATCTATAGGCCTTGTAAGATTCTTATCAACATCTCATAGATCTCAATCTATCAACAAATCCTCCATCTTCAGCTTCCACATTTCAAAATTATTTCTAGAAAATTTATCCACCTTCATTCTCCTTGATGAACTTTCCAGCTAAAAATTCCTAAAATAAGATCACAAAGCATCTTCTACACAAGCTCCCACTCGAATATGGATTAGTTCAAAAAACCCAACAACCCATAAATAAAACCAAAGTTGATCAGGCTCTAATACCACTTGTAAGGAAGCTAAGGTAATGGAACAAATTCCTACACTAATATTGAGAGGAGGATAATGAAAAAAATATCAAATATTTAACAATTACAAAACCTTCAAAAAAATAAACATAAATAACATGCATACCACAACACAGTGATTTACATGGAGAAAACCCTTTAGAGAAAAAACCCACACTTCAAAAGTCGCACAATATATTATTTAGAAATCACAAAGATTACAATATATTTTCATAACAAGCTTCTCATAGGAGTATAACCAACCAAATCTCCAGAGGAAACACAACCACTGTCAAAATCTCAAAATATATCCCAATACATAGTCGTAATGCAATTCCCTCATAAAATAGGGTTTCCTTCTAAGGAAATTCAAGATAATAAAATATTGGCCATCATATTTAAAACATAATGATCAATAGTCCATATTTACAATAATAAAATATATAAAAAAATTCCTTTCGGGGGCGCTACGCCTAAGCCCTCACCAAGGCACACTGGCTCTAGACCCCTTGCGAGGGGAAACCCCCCTACACCTCCCTATCACCAACATATCAATAGTACCTTATGTATCAAAAATACCGTATGTAATTGCAAGGTTGAGACATATTTTCCCAACAACAATCCATCCTCCACATTACACACAAAAACTCATTCAAGAAATACACTTTCCCTATGTTTACTCTTGAATGATGCCAACCTTATTGTACTTCTATAAAGAAAGTGTAGTCTGCAATAATAACACAATATCTATTTGATCTCAATGAATATAAGTCTTTAGCTAGAGAAATATGCCTATCCTATATGGATAGATACATATCTCATTTGAATAGATACCTATCCCAGATGTATAGATAAATACTTTCCTTATATGATTAGATATATATCTCATATGGATAGGTGCATGTCTCATATGGACATATGCATATCCCATATGGATAGAAAAGTTTTCAATTATATAGATAAATGAATACATAAATACTTTAGTTAAAATTATAACAAAGGGAAATATATGAAAATTTTAGGTACAACTTGAGGGTTGTTACACGTATTGTCATGCTTGTTGCTCTCCTTTATGCACTATATCAATTCGACAATGAAAAAACTTAACACAATTTACAATTATAGAGTCACTAGTTGATGAAGCTTATATTATTATAAAAAAACTATGTTTCATTCTTTTCTCTTCTTTACCTATCTATCATTTGATTATTTGCAACTCTAAGTTGTGATTTTGTATCATAAATAAAATAGAGGTACTTAAGTCTATAAACATGAATAAATAGTGAAGTTCAAAGATGGAAGAAAGTGTTGAACACTTAGAATATTGAGAGGGGTGGTGAATCAGGATTCCATTAAACCATTTTGACATTGTCCATCCAATTGCCAAAATATATTTGACTGTAATAATGAATGAAAGCATGAAACATCCACAAAATCACATGATATAGGAACACAATGATTTTTACGTGGAAAACCCAAAATGGGAAAAACCATGGTGAGGGTTAGCTTAGAATATAATATATCTAGATATAGTATATTATAGAAATGCTCATTATCAAGTAGAATCACTATCCATAGAGAATAAGATAGACAAATAAAGGGATGGATCATAGCCTATTGAACTGTTACAAATGTATCTACAATATGCTAGAATACAGTTCCTATGAAGTATGAAACAATATTTTACCTTGATTTGGATCAATTATTTGCTCTACTCTATATTCCCACACTTTGCAAGATAATTCACTCAACTCTAATTAAATTTGCATCATATATGTCATTATTTGCAAATTACTCACACCATCCTCACACCATGTACTCAAAACATTGAATTCAATCTATTATTTATATCCACATCAAGTGTAACTTCAATTAGGCTAGCATAATTAGAAGTAACACACAAAATTAAATTTGTCATCCTTAAAAAATTTCATCCACATCTCCCACCCTAATCCAAAATTCAATTCACCTTAAGATAGGTCAGGATGGACCTATAATTTTTTTTGCATAAGATAACAACACTTATTTAACCTCTACTTAACATCAAATGTGTTGGGTTGGCCGCAAATAAAACCTAAACACAAAACTTCCATCTATTTTACCCAATTTGTCAAACATGTGACTCAAAAGTCAATCTTACTTTGAATTCCCACTCAATTTAAATCCAAAATCTTATCTTCAACATCGTAGAACAAAATAATTGTCCATGAAGGAATGCAAAATCTCCCACATTGACATTTTGTACAAAAGAAATATGCAATATATAGGACTAAACTTGGTCAATCATATCTTCCTAAATGCCTCACCAAACAACGAAAAAAATATTTGACTTAGTTACATTTTATGATCATCAAAATACTATTAGAATTCCAGAGTCACATCTCAATTTGGAGTGGAGTGCTGACCCAAAAGCTAATGCACTAAAGTATTGTACTGGAAAATTTGATACATAGACATTTTCCTTTGTACTTGCACCATAGAAAAATGGTCCCTTGACATTTTCATTGAATTTTAGGCCTTTCTCTCATGATGCCTGGTCTATTTTGCTCTAATTTAATGTTGTAATGTGGCTTGAACACTCACATTAGGTACTAAAAATTCAAATTACGATGTCTTGTGAAGGTGTTATGAAGTGTTGTAACACATTTCTACACTTCTCTAGACTCTATTCATTACAATTAATCTAAAAATCACCTTTTTATAACTCATGAAGTCCTATTTTGAAGTGTTATAAAGTCTTGTAACAAGATTTCACACTTTTCTAGGATTAATTTCACTATTTACACCTTTCTTATGCTTTATTTGACCCCTTTATGCCCTTATAAGGCTTACTTAAGTGTGTTTTTGAATGTAAACCTAACAAACAACATTAAATGTGACTTAATTCCCAACACCCACATTCAAGTCCAAGGTGGGACCCATTTTCCATGAATGGCGAATGAGTACCTCTTGGCTCAAAATTCAAAATATTTCAAATTTCCTTTCGGGTTTTTATTCAAATTGCTTGATGTTGGCTTGTGATGAGGTATCAATGGGTTACTAAGGCACAAGTGTGTATAAATAAGTGTTTTTCTCCTCATTTTATCCCTAATTCAATCTCCTACAATATCTTATCATTCATTCATCCATTATTCTTCCATCTCAAGTCAAGCAACCAAGATATCAATTTTTAGAAATTCAAGGGAAAATCCTTCATTTTTTGTTGTAGGCTTTCAAGATCAAACATCATGTCAAGTTAATAAATTCCATTATTACATTTTTCATTCCATTCTTTCATCATTTTGGTTTAATTACCTAAAAGGGGCTTGACCAAGGCAAACCCCCATTCCCTAACATTCAACATTTATCTCTCTTGCCTTGTGTGTTCACAGATTTAGGTCTCTTGGAAGCTTGTAAATCATTAATAATCAAGTTACAAAGATTCTCAAGTCTTCTCCTCATTCAACAAGTCAAAATTTTAACAAAAACTCATTTTTCAGACCCGTAAATCAGAGTTTCAGAAGCGGACACCTATTACAAGCCAAAATGTAGTCTCAAAGCTCCAAATTCCACTTTTGAATAATAAAAAATTCAAAAGTGGACTCATTATCCATGGGTGGAGAATGGTTTCCAGTACTCCAAGGTTAGTTTTTAGTTTTCTACATTTTTAGATACCCTTTTGTTAGAAACAGGTTTCGGCTTAGTTTTGTAGAACTGGGACTGATTCGCCCAAAATGGAAAATGAGTCTCACCAAGCCTAAAAAATAGCATAAAAAACATTTCAAATCTGATTTCCAGCCTCCATGAAGATTCCAATTTCACACTTTAAGTTTGGTTCATTTTTGTTAAGTTTTGCATTCATGTCTAGTTCATTTCTGCATAGCACAATGTGTTTTCAAAAAAATTACATTTCTTAGGTTTTGCATACTTAATCAATCAATTTCATCATCTAGTTGCATTTAAATCATCTCATTTATTCTAAATAACATCATACATTGCATAATTAAAGTGAACCTAGTTCGATTCTTTGTGTGGGGTTTATCTCTCTCCTTTTAGGTGAAACATCGTAAGAGTGCAAGAGTAGCCTATAAGCCCTACCCAAAAAATCTATGGTTTAGTAATTTTAATTTTCAAACCAACTTATCTTATACAAAATTCTTCAAAAATACTTCCAAGACATGTTGGAATGACCCACAAGCATGTTTACATCAATGACAACATTAGATCACGTAGAATGGGCATACCATGCTCATGTCATTGAACAACATCATCAATGACAAACTTCAACATCATTTCCAACAATCTCCCCCTTTTTCATTGATGGAAATTGTAGTAATAGAAAAAGTGGCCTTTTTCCTTACATGTTTTGGATAATTAACATTAAAATTGAACTAATGGTACCTTGGAGTAGTGTTGTAATGTGTTGTACACATTCACATCAGTCTAGGACCTTCATTTGATTAAAGCATGCCTTAATTGGTCCTTTGAAAAGGTGTTGTGAAGTATTGTAACACATTTTCATGCTTTTCTAGGACTTATTTACCAAATTTAATTTCCAGCTTTCATGAAGATTCCAATTGCACACTTTAAGTTTGGTTCATTTTTGTTAAGTTTTGCATTCATGTCTAGTTCATTTCTGCATAACACAACGTGTTTTCAAAAAAAATACATTTCTTAGGTTTTGCATACTTAATCAATCAATTTCATCATCTAGTTGCATTTAAATCACCTCATTTAGTCTAAATAACATCATACATTGCATAATTAAAGTGAACCTAGTTAGATTCTTTGTGTGGGGTTTATCTCTCTCCTTTTAGGTGAAACATCGTAAGAGTGCAAGAGTAGCCTATAAGCCCTACCCAAACAATCTATAGTTTAGTACATTTAATTTTCAAACCAACTTATCTTATACAAAATTCTTCAAAACTACTTCCAAGACATGTTGGAATGACCCACAAGCATGTTTACATCAATGACAGAATTGGATCACATAGAATGGACATATCATGCTCATGTCATTCAACAACATCATTTCCAACAATCTCCCCCTTTTTCCTTGATGGAAACTATAGTAATAGAAAAAGTGGCCTTTTTCCTTACATGGTTTGGATAATTAACATTAAAATTGAACTAATGGTACATTGGAGTAGTGTTGTAATGTGTTGTACACATTCACATCAGTCTATGACCTTCATTTGATTAAAGCATGCCTTAATTGGTCCTTTACAAAGGTGTTGTGAAGTATTGTAACACATTTTCATGCTTTTCTAGGACTTATTTACTTAATTAATCCTTATGGGCCCCTTTCTAAATAAAATACACCTAATGTGTACCTTATTTACGTTTTGTAAAGTCTTGTAGCAAACTTTCACATTTATCTAGGCATGCATTAATTAATTGTGGTTGATTGGAGTTAATTAGCCCTTTTAATTCAAATTTAAGCCTTCTTTATAACACCTCCCGAAGATCTATCTTGACACCCAGTAATTAAATACTATAACATTTAAATTGGGAAAATTTAGGTCCTGGAAAATGGTACTATGACCCATTCACCCTAGGTGGTGAATGGGTCCTCCCTTAAGAGGACTCCCATTTTTTAGTTGATTAGGAATGTGTTTTTAGTGCTCTTTCCATCCCCTAAGGTTTGGTCATGGTAAATTGAACTAGGACCCATTCGCCCAAGGTGGCGAATGGGTCCTCCCTCAATGAGGACCCCCTTTCTAAATTTCCTCTTGGTGGTAATTTAATAATATTTGTTTCTAGATCTAGTGTCAGCTTGAATTTTTTTAATCTGAGGGTTAATCTCCTAATTTAGTATAAATAAGGGGTTAATTCACATTGCTTCTCCTAGCAACTTTATGAGACATCCTAGCAAATTCAAGAGAGAATTATAGAGCATTTCAAGAGCATTTTCAAGGAATTTCAAGGAAGATTTCAAAGGTTTATTGCAGTAATTCAAGATCATATCATCATGTCAAGGGTTTGATGAATGTATTCATGTTGTTGAGCTAAGATCATGAGTGTAGTATTAAAGATCTATTGTAAGCATTTTTCACATCATATTGAAGGATCCAAGATCTACATTCTTCATGGACTCTATATGTTAGTTTTCAGATTTGTTTCACAAGACAACATATGGGAGGACCCCTTTCTAAATTTCATCTTGGCAAGAATTTAATAATGTTTTTTTTCTAGATATGACCTACCGGCTTGAATTGTTTGAATTTTAGGGTTAATATCCTAATTTAGTATAAATAAGGGGTTAAATCACATTGTTTCTCTAGCAATTTTATGAGAAATCCTAGCAACTTAAAGAGAGCATTATAGAGCATTTCAAGAGCATTTTCAAGGAATTTCAACATAGATTTCAAAGGTTTATTGCAGCAATTCAAGATCATATCATCATGTCAATGGTTTGATGCATGCATTCATGTTTTTTAGCTAATATATTGAAGATATATTACAATAATTTTTCACATCATATTCAAGGATCCAAGATCTACATTCTTCATGGCCACTTCATGTTAGTTTGCAGATTTGTTTCACAATACAACATCCAAGGTATCTAATTTACATCATTTCATGCTTCATTTCCTTTATTTCATCATTTGGTTTGATTACCTACAAGGGGTTTGACCAAGGAAAACCACCATTCACTAACAATCAACAATTTTTCCCTCTCTTGAATGTGTGATTGTAGGTTTATAGGTTAAAGATCAAGTGGAGCAAGTTTGGAGAAAAATAATGAAAATCGTCAAGTTATAAAAGTTTCCATTCAAAGTTAAAAATCAAAGAATTGAAGCTACAAAATTAACTATAGACATCCATAACTTGATAACCAGGATTTTGAGAACTTGCAAACATCAAGGAATAGAACCCTGATCTTATTTTCAGAAACCCTAACAAGGACCAATGAGTCCTCTTCAACTTAAAAACAAGTTTTTGATAAGGTACACAATGTAAACTTCCCTCATAGTTGCTATATTAGTTAGGTAGCATTTTTATTGTTATTTGCATCTTTTCCCCCTCATAATTGAGTGAAACATCCCTTACAAAAATAGTGGCTCATCATTTTGTTCATTAAACATTTTGGATGATGCATTTTTTTGAAGTTTGATTATCATGAACCCAACATGTTGAGCATTTAATTTTTTTGTTTTTGTAGCCTCCATTTCATCTTAGATTAGATCTTGCATTCATTAAGATTTCATTTAGGGTTACTTGTTTTTCATTGAAATATTGCATCTCATCTAGGGTTTATATTTACATTGTTTGCATTACTCTAAATCTGAAAAATAAAAAATAAAATCAATCATTTTGCACATCATTTAGATTTCATACAATTGTATTTGAAAATAAAAACAAATTTTCATTTCAATTTACACCTTACATTTCATCTTTTTATTGCATATTTACATTGTATTTATAGAAAATGTAAAATTGAAAGTCACTGTCTCAGACCTGGAATTGAAACATAATAATGAAAACTTGAAAATTATTAAAAAATAGTTTTAAACAATACCTAACTAGGACCCATTCACCCTTACTACAGAATGAGTCCCTAAGTAGGTCAAACCTACATCTTTTGGCATCTAAAAAGGCATCAAAAATCACCCTGAAATCCATTGAAATATTTTAGAAACATCTAACCAGGTGGTGTTCTTAATTTACTATTTCAATTTCTTAAATTTTTGATTCATCAAATTCATTGCATTTAGCTTCAATTGCTTCATTTCAGTGCATTGTTAATGTGATTAGGAGAAAACATGGTCCCAGAAATGAGCAGCAACACAAAACATGTAAGAAACCACCTAAACACCTAACACCTCAAGATTGGGCAAATGATTAGATTAACAAAATAAAATGGAACATTTCACATTGTCAAGTTGTTCTTTTGGTTGGCCTTTCATTGTTGACGTGATATATGCTCCTCTTGATGCAAAAAGGTATATGATAGAGATGCAATATATATAGAAAGTAGGTGAGAATGCTATGTTGTATGCAAGGAAATGTGAATTCTAGCTAAGTATGGCTCAAGTGTAAATTTTTCAAGAGTTTGGTTAGTACAAATATCTCCCCCCTAAATGAGAGAAAAGAGGGGGTATTTATAAAGAATTTTGAATTCTCTAAAGAAATGGATGGTTGATATTAAACCAACAAGGCCAAGATGTAGAGCTATGGTGAGTTGAGGACTCATAATCCCTCACATCTTGACATGTGGCATGTGAAGTGGCTTGAAAAAAATGATGTGCAAATGAGGTGGAAGGAGGGTACATGAGGTGGAAGGACAAGTACTTTGCAAGTACCTTGGGGGATGAGAAGATTTCCTCAAAAAGGAACTTCTTTTCCCCAAGTGGGAATGAAAGTGACTTTTGAGGAATTTTAGAATTCCTCAAAAATCTCCATGGGAAAAGTGAAAGTAGTTGAAGAAATAAATGTGAATTAAAAATTCACATACTTGTAAGAATCTCATGGAAAAAACAAGGTTTCAAAAAGAGAAACCTTTGTCCACATGTGACTTGATGTGACAAATCAAAATATTCTAGAAGATGCATGGGAAGAAGAGATTCTAAGAAGAATAAATGTGAATTTAAAATTCACATAGGGAAGAGGGTCAATGCCAAGAAAGACAAATGAAAAGGTTGACTAGAAAGGGGTGCTAAATGTGGCTAATGACCTTGATTAAGATTGTGCAAACACATTATTAGGATAATTAATGAAGAATTAGAGGCAAGTGGAAAATGTTGGAGGATGTGACATTAATCTTGATTAAGTGGTGCACATCTTTAATCATGGATAAAGTAAATTAATCTAGATTAGGAGAGGGTTATGGAGAATATGACAAGGAGAGAGAAAGTGGGGAATTAAAAAATTAATTTAAATTCTAAGAAGTCACATGACTAAATTAAATAAAGTGGTATATTTATTTAATTTAGAGAGGAAAGAAGGTAAAAGTATTTAATTATTAAATTAAATACATTTTAGAACCTTATGTAGGACATAAAATATTAATTAAATTAATGATTTAATTAATACCATCAAGGAGGATGAAATGGATGAGTAAAGAGATGAATAAGGAGACAAGTTTGACCATATGGAAGTGGGAAAATTTGGATGCCTACATTTTTCCCCTCTTTAAAACACTGTTAGGATAATAGGGTTTCAAAGAAAAATAAAATGTAGATGACTCTATAGAGGAAGTGACCAAAAAAGATATGCCCCAACATTGGAGAGGTTGTGTGAGCTGCCCAAACAGAGGGAAATTAAAGGAGATGCCCCAATATCGCAAGAGAAGTCTCATAATGGAGGATTGGGAGAGAATGGTAGGGTATACCCCTTCAAGAAGGAGGATAGGGAAGGATAAGGGGTCCTAGGAAACTTCTTGAAAGTATGGAGTGGAATATGTCATTGGAAAGAGCATGAAAATTTGAGAAGATTGGCTTTTGAACGGAGTCAAATGGGTACATAGTATGCAAATGGTGGCCCTAGGAAGATAGAGGGTGAATGGATTAGTTGGAGTAAAATTTTGTTAAATAAAGGGAAAAATTTCCCTTCAATTTAAAAATGTAAAAGGGAGGGAAAAAGGTTATATAAGGTAATTCTATGAATTACCTCTCCTCGTTTGAATAGTTGTCAGTTGAGGAAGAGAGGGAGGAGAAGAGAGTGAGTGGGCAGGAATGCATGATGTCAGACTATGATAGCAACATTATCCACCGAGGAGATGAGGTACGACTGTTCTTTAGTGAGTGTGTCGTTCCATGCATGTTAGCCCTAAACCCAACTTTGTGATTTTTTCCAATGTGTTTAAGTTTTTAGAAAATTTGAAAACATGGGTTTTCTTGGGGGGGAGTAGAAAAATAGGTAGGAGGAAAAACTAGAATTTTTGTTGTTCGGTTGGGGAGGGGAAAAAAAAGAGTTAGGCTAGGAAGGGAGACAAGTACGCACCAAAAGAGGGCGAGGTCGTGGGTGAAGGGGCAAATTTTGAGCTAGGTCCTGCGGAGGAGCAGGTCTGCCCCCACTCAGACGGGTCCGTTCGTGCCTGAATAGGTCCGCCCATGCTCAAACAGGTCCGCCCACATAGGCAGGGGGCTCACCTAGGAGCCCAAGAAGATTCGCTTGATCTTGGGTTGGTCCTCCCATGCATGGGGGCACCCGCCCGCACCCAAGCAGGTCTACCCTCCGCGAGTCGAGGGCTCACCCGAGAGCCTAGGAAGATTCACTCGAGCTTGGGTGAGTTCGCCCATGCATGGGCGAGTCTGCCCTGCACACACAATGTGAGCCTACCTGGGAGTCCGAGTGGGTCAGCCCAATTTGGGGCGGATCCGCCCGCGAGCCCGAGCGAGTCCACCTACGAGCTTGGATGCGTCTGTCCACACTCGGGGGTGAGTCCGCCCAAGGACCCAGGTAGGTCCGCCCGTGACGAGGGGTTGATCTGCCCATAGCAAGGTGATTCCACCCACAAATGAGGAGGATTGACAAGGAACAAAGAGGGAAAAGAGAGGAAAAAAAGAAAGGATAGGCAAGGGGATCTCAGGACTGGGGACAAAGGAAGGAAAAATGACATAGTGGTCATGTCATGGATACAGGATTTTGATAGTTTATGGATGCAGGAGAGGCGGTCTGATGTACTAAGTAGATGTATAGCGGCCATGATGGGAACAAATCATCAGGTGCTAGCAAAGGTAGGATTGTTGCACATGCTATCATATTCAATGATTAAGGCCCACAGGGCCATGTTGATAGCATTGATAGAGCGTTGGGACTTAGCGATCTCAACATTTCATCTGCCAATAGGGGAGATGACAATGACTATAGAGGACATATGGAGGATTATGAGGCTCCCCATAATAGGGCTCTCGATTAGGGAGTGTTAGGTAGATGGTGAGGCATTGGAAGAGTCTGTGCAGGTTGTGTTTAGTGATGACGAGCTACTAATTCAGTGGCAACAGCTAGACGTGGACAAATGTTTGTCCTACAAAGTATCAACATTGTCAATATACCCAGCAGGGCTGATTAGCGTGATATTTCTACCAGACCAGAGTGGTCAATTCCTGCACCTCAGGTTCATTAAGGTGATCTATCACATCATCAAGGATCGAGAGGGTCAGTTTGCATGGGAGACCTATATGTTAGCACAGCTATACGGGGATATGCATGTGGTATGCTATTGAGAGGTGTTGAATATGACACACATCACACTGCCATAGGTGTGGGACTGGGAGCGTATCAAGGTGACCAGGCTAGTCGTGTTGAGAGTAGGAGAATAGGATGATAGAGAAGCAGTGGCTTGGGTATGGGGGACAAAGGTGGGAGTGATACTGTGGTATCGGGATGTCAGAGATGTGGATGTCTAGAGGAGATGATTTTATGAAGTGCGGGCCGAGATGATAGTATGGCATCCATATATGATGCGATGATTCAGGGACTGGAGGGACGATGAGGAGAGACACAGGGACAACTTCTACACCCAATGTTATATCATCAGGAGGGGCCCACGAGTAGTGGAGTTGCACAAGCTAGATTGGGTGACAAGGTAGTTTGGAGTGAGGCAGGATATTCCTGTGGGGTGAGTGACATTCTGGCGATTGACATGAGAGCAACCATGGCAGGATGAGTTGGAGACACTACGATTTGTTTCATACCCAGGAAGGAGGGAGGGGCAGAGAGATGCAAGCATGAAGATCGATATGGCCAGTGGTTTTGGCAACATCTGCCTCCATGGATTACACCAATGGTGCATATTATGGGGGCACTAGGTTTCAGGTCAGAGGATGAGAGATGACTAAGGGAAAAGAGAGAGGGGCAGGATCCATGGGGACAATGGAGATGAGGCTAGGAGATAGGAGGAGAATGGATAAGAGGGTAGGAGGCAGTCAGAGCAGCCGAGGAGCCGGTGAAGGTAGGCAGGAGGAGACAATGGTGGAAATCCCAGGGAGAAGATAGAGCAAAGGAGGAAGAGGAGGAGGCCATGGATATGGTGTAGGGGGACATGGGATAGGAGGCCCAGAGGGAGAGGAGATAGGAGGCTCGTGCATCCACAGGAGGTCAGCAACAAAAGAGACAAGAGGCACATGTTGCCATAAGAGGGCAGCAGTGGCAAAGATATGAGGAGGTAGAGGCCAGTGGAGATAAGGAGAGTATAATGGGGGGAGGAGAAGGGGATCCCCTATGGTGATTGATGTGGATGAGGTGGAGGCATTGGCAGAGAGTGAGGGGTATGAGACATAGGAGATAGACATTGATATGGAGGTACATGACATCCCACCACTCTCGACATCACCACTTAGAGGAGAGGGTCCAGTAGAGGTACTATGAGGTGCCCTAGAGAGGTTGAGACTTAGTGAGTAGCAGTTATGGTAGTCAGAGGTCAAGTGAGGCATATTAGAGGCAGAGATGAGTGAGCTATAGGCACAATTCACCCAGAGCGAGAGGGACTACTTAAACTTGGACATGATGGTGACAGAGGTGGAGAGGATATTGTTGAGAGAGAGGGATGAGGCATGAGATGAAGTGGTTGACCTTTAGGAAGAGGTAGAGAGGTTGTGATTAGAGGTGGATAGGGAGCATGAGGGGGATGCAATGAGATGGGAGAGAGACTGTTTGGTGGCTGAGGAGGTGGTATGATAGGCTATTGGAGAAAGGATAAGGCAGGGACCGCAAGAGATATAGAGGGTTTGTGGAGACAGACAGAGCGGTTATGGAGAGAGAGCAGATCTGTATCAGGAGTGGGATGAGCTCAGGGATAGAGTCTATTATTTAGAGTATAAAGTTGGAGATATGGGATTAATGCAGTGAAGAGAGGAGGAGATGAGGGTACATATATGTGTGTTGCAGATAGAGAGGTACATGGCATAGGCACAGGTATAGGCAACAGAGGAAAATAAGGATGTGGCTCAGGCATGTGCTCAGGTGTTATAGAGTGAGAGGCAAGTGGCAGAGGCATAGGTTTAGTCTCTTTAGAGAGAGAGGGATGCGGTGGTGTCACAGGTATCAGCTCTTCGGAGAGAGTAAGATGTAGCCGAGTTGAGATTTTAGGCACTATAGAGGGATAGGGATGCAGTGGTGGCTTAGGCACAGGTCACGCATAGGGAGAGGGATGTCGTAGAGTTGTGGATGTAGGTGTTGCAAAGTGAGCAGGACACAACACAAGCTTAGTTGCAGGTAGCACAGGTTGAGGGGGGTGAGCCAGGAGCAAAGGTATAGGGGTTACAAGCACATTTACAAGCTGTAGAGGCTAAGAGGGATAGGGCCACAGAGCAGGTACAACAGCTGATATTAGCATAAGAGGCTTGGGGGCAAAAGCGGAGAGACATTAGTGCAGATTGAGATAGGTATAGACATGAGCAGAATGCCATGAGACATCAAGCTAGGAAGAGAGATTATTATATGCAGGAGGTGAGTTACTAGAGGTGTACTTATGAGCATGCTATTCCAAATCTAGTGTAGCACACAACACATTACATCAGATAGGTACCTTAGATGCGAGTACCATCCCAATCATTACAGACACATACCACAGGGTATAGTGACAACCGGAAGACTCATTCTCCTTACAGTGGTTACTAGAGGACTCCCACCCATGAGTACCAAGGGACCCCCATGCATCGAGGGCCAGTGCCTGACTCTCCTCAAAGATCAGACGTGGGTAGCTCACAGTAAAGCAGTCAGAGAGCAGATGGCAGGATACCATTTTTTTGACAGATGCAAGATGGAGGTTTAGTACATGTCAGTAGAGATCAGATATTTACATCTCTGTATTTTGTACCTTATTTGATGATATATGATGGATATGTAGTGGATTATGTTTGAGACATTATGACAAGATGTACATTGTATTATTTTTATTATGATATGCAATAGCCCTTATTGACACTATGCATTTATGTTTTATGTGATGAATGATTTAGGTTATGTATGCACATGTATGCGATGTTTTATGTTTATGTGGATGGATGATTTAGTTGATGTATGTACATGTATATGATATTTTATGTTTATGTGGATGGATGATTATGCATGTATTAATGTTTATAATGCAGGATGATATGAATATTTGGGATAAAATTTAATTAGGATGGATCTAACAATATCTTTTGTAGGTGGTAATGCATGTATTAAGTAAATGTTAATATGGACATGTATGAGCTAAATGAAACTAAGATGCTTAATCTAATTAGTCTATGAAAGATAAAATATGTTATATCTACAATGTGACATGGAATATGAATGAAACATGAATGCATATAATGAAACCTACATGTCAATAAGGACTTGCATGGGAATGTGGGTAGACGATAGGTGTGACGTGGGTGTGATA